>CATIWR010503082.1:0-69629 GCA_949677035.1 Omphalea diandra | reverse complement strand
CCCACCCCCCCCCCCCCCCCCCCCCCCCCCCCCCCCCCCCCCCCCCCCCCCCCCCCCCCCCCCCCCCCCCCCCCCCCCCCCCCCCCCCCCCCCCCCCCCCCCCCCACATTTGCATAATTAAAGTGAATTGTTCACATATGCTTTTGAATAGGAAGTAAATGTAAAATAGTTTTTTCTCTGAAAGATCATTGTCTACTATTTGTCTATCTAATGCTTGTAGTTCTAAAGGTCATGAACCATGCCATGTAGTCCACGTCATCAGGTTGAGAGTCGCAACCGATGTAGAAGTCATAGATGTGGTGGCTAGTCTACGTATCCTCAACTCTATCCAAAAAGCACTGAGATAAAGGACCTTATGCCAATTATGTGAGGAACTGCACCTTAAACTAAAGAATGCTAAACTAGTGACGCATACGGGCTAGATCATAAAATGTGCTTGAAGTGAGAGCGGGAAGAATAACATAATCCCTATAAAGTCCTCAGGGTAACGCAGACAAATTCCACAGCAGACAGCTCTAACGGATGTTGGTGACAACAATATGGGACATCCACTTAGCTCTAGTAACAGTAAGTCTCGTCAAGCGACTGTTCGAATGATGTTACGAGTAGTAAAGCCTTACATCCATAGTTAGGGCAGCCAACAATCCCAATGTCTCTTACAACCATATCTGAAAAAGACAAAAAAAAAAAAAAAAGAGAGAAAGAAAGATAAAATAAAATATGTTCGTTAAGTTAAAAACTTTAAAGGGTGGCCTAAGCAAATTGAACAACCCATAGGATTGAAAACCCACAAGGGTGGTCTAGGCAAAAGTTAAGGCAACAAAAAAAAAAAAAAAAGAATGAAAAAGAAAGAAAAAATAAGAAACACATATAAGGAAAATTACTACAAAAAAGGCTTACTGTAGTAACAACAGGCTCCTTGTGAAAGAATCGCTAACGTCAAGAGCCACTCTGTCAAGCCCCGTAATGGTCTCAACCAAGATCATCAGTATAAGGGTCCTTCTCGACTCAGGTCCCTCAAAGACTAGCAAAATTTGGATATCAACCTCCCCAGACCCCTCTGTAACAAGTACTTGCCCATTAGAATGGTTGTTGCAATATGAGCTTAAGCCTCCAATATGGCCCCTAAAAGGGAAAAAAGTGATGCAAATTGCCATGAGAATTTTCTCCTCACTCAAGTGTTCCTCGGGGACTCTTCATATCGCATATCAAGTAGGTCCACCATCTTCTGAACATGTAGGTAATCCAATTAAGGCAACGCGATTCGGTCTGCAACTATGACACAACACTCAAAAATGGAGCTAAAGTCCTCTAATAAAAGGCAAATCTCTTTGTCCCCAAAATGAAAAGTATGAGTAGTGGAATCCCACAAATTGCAAGCAGCTTGAAAATAATGTGTGTTGAGACTAATGAAAAAAAGGTAACAAAGAACATGAAAAACCCATCTATGGAAAGTTGAGCCAGATCTATGGTGGGAGAGACCTCATAAAGGTTTTCAACATGGTTTGGCGACTCGAAGTAGTAAATGAGAAGTGTAGGTTTGAAGTGGATTTTTATAGCGAGGAATCAAACCCATAAGGCTGTACAACCTTCCTGGTTAGGTTTGTACAACCTTTCTGGTAGGCTGTACAGACCTTAGCTTGGGTCATACAACCTCCAGTTCTTGAGACAAGTCAAACAACCTCTTCTTCGAGTAATTGAAACCTATTCCATGAAGCAAATTTATAAAAAGGGCAGTAACACATGTTAAAAGATACACAATTAGAGGCAAAGAATCATGTTTTTATAATGATAAGTTAAAATATCAATGTTTGATTAGAAAGTCACCTTAGTCCTAAGTAAGAATCCAAAAAATAAGGCTTTCAAATCTCCCAACAAACTCTACAAAGGTGCAAAGTAATAACTAAAAGTTTTGTACTTAAAGGGAAAAAGAAAAATGTCCTAAATAGCCAAGTGGGGAAAAATAGGGGAATCTCCATGGCTCAGCTACCATTGCTCCTATAAGGGGTCGTCCTAGAATCCTCAGCCTCACCTTCTGTCATCACTAACCCATGCTTCATAGCTACCTGAGCTAAGACCTTAATCCATGCCTTTGCCTCCATAAGATGTTAATCCCTCTCCTTAATCTTGTGTTTCTAGTGTTGGATCATCTCCTATAAGGAACATAAGGGTTAGGATAATTAGGATAAAAAATACACAGTGCACAAATCATAAACATGCACACATGCATTATCTTGATTTCTCTTACTAACCTATAGAGAACATGTTTGTTGTGTCACAACCCTTTTTAAGGCAGCGATCAGGTTGACCATTGCCTCAACTTGGACACGAGAAATCTATAAGAAGGGGGAGAAAAGCATTCTTAGAAATATAATTTGCTATGAAATTAAGATAAAAAAAGCTTATAGAGTACTTACATATGTGGTTTCAGCCAGCATGAATGTACAGACAGATCGAGTGATCTGAAGTGACACCATGGATCCCGTTAGTGAAGTCATGCAAGATTCCACTAGATTTTCCAATATAGAAGTCAAGTCAACCACCACTACAAGCTCCACACCACCTGATGAAGACTCGCGGGCCTATTTGCAACCCCGCCAAATCTAAAAGTAGAAGCCATAGGTCTCTGTGCCTCCTAAGCAGTAGTACCTTCACCCGTATGATGCAGATCAACCCCTTTATCGATGCATACTGAGGGAGTGCCCTAATAGCCACCTTGATAAGGGAAGGCTCCCTATGAATGCCCTTACTATCCATGACCTATAGGGAGTACTGACAGAAGATAACTGCTCTCCAAACACATAGCACAATGTTGTGGCAAACACTGCACCCTCGAGATCTCTTGCTTAGAATAAACTCATAGGTGGACACTATGGGACAAATAGCTCATCCAGGCCCTCACGCTAGTGAAACATGCATTTTTCAAGATACCACTCTCAAAAGGATGGCCCCACTATGAGAAGATGACCATAGGAAGAGTACCTAGATTAGCATGATTGTGTTTAGGCATACACACTTAGTGACAATGGAGGACTCCTCATAAGACACTATGCTTAACACCCCATGCCTGTCAAACAAAAATGACAAAAATTCCAATGCCTGTCAAATAGAAATGACATAAATTTCAAAAAAAAAAAAAAGTAAAACATGATTGAAGCATAAAAAGAGAGTTGGGAAATACTTATGATGAGCACCCTCCAAGCATCGCACATGTACCCTTTGCCTTAGGAGCATTAGTTAAGGTAATGGTAGCGGTATGCCAACGCCACAGATCCCCAGTGAAAATAGTGTAATAGGCCAGATCCCCAGTCAAAATAGTGTAATAGGCCCAAATCCTCTAGCACGGGCATCAAGCAGAGTTCAACCACAATAGAAGCACTAAAAAAGATGGCACCAAACAAACTGTATAGCAGGAAGTAGCGTACATATTGATCAATCATGTCAGTTGGACTATCGTCAATGATCCTGGATGCCCTAACTCGAATGCTCAACGTCGCCATAGTCTTACTCCCTTTAAGTTAGGGAGCACATATGAGGACTCTTAGCAAATAGTCCCTCAAAAGTACTAGATTGTGCACGCTAGAGTCGATAGACAAAGGCATACTCATAAACCGCAACCCAGACAACAAAGTGAAGTCTCCAGGAGTGATCATGACCTCACCAACCAAGGGTAAATTGAAGGTGTGAGTTGTATCCATCCATCGCTCCAATGACTCATGTCATTGACGAGTCGATCCTCAATGCCTTCTCTAGCAACATCTATAGAAAGGTCAAAATCCCAGTCCCTTCTAGACGGGCTAGGACTCAAAGGTGTAGAGTATGATGCCACTCCACGATAGGACCCATAGCGCCACCTCCCTTATAGAAGGCGACAATACCCTATAAAATAAAAGGGTCAATGAATGACCATATGTATAAGCATATGTATTTTTCACACGATTATCAAAGTTCAAAGATAAAAGGGTAGTAAATCTTGGTTGCTAGAGTTCATCCATAAGTTTCGAGGGAAATTACAAAGTTAATTTTCTAAAAAAAAAAATCTAATGTTTAGAGGCAAAATATCGTCAGACTGGTGAGTTCATTGAAAATAATGAATTATTTACTCACGTATGTACCATAATTGCTTATGAATCATTCTATAAATTAATTTTAGTTTTTCTTTATATAGGTTGCAGAAAAAGCCTAAGGTATACAAATCGAGGCAACTAACCAGATTGATAAGCATAAAATAAATTCCACCAATAATAAAAGGTAAGTGTGCTAAAATTAGCTCTGAATATTTTATAAGCTAACTTAATATTTCTAGGCCAAAAGTAAGTTCTAGGATAGTGTCTAAAATTAACAAGAGGCAAGGTGTACGAACAATAAAATAAAATTGAAAGGAAAGAAAAAAAAAACACCTACCACTATGGAGGCAACTCCTATAAGATGATGATATAGGTTATCGACCATCGATGTGTTGCTCTCTGGAGGAAGCCAGGTAGAATCATCTTCGCGGTTGCTTCTTTCAGTCGGCTCACTCATGTGAATCCCTATTAAGATCACAACTACTCTAGGGCATCCAGTGTAGGGGTGTCCTCATCGGGAAACTCCTCTTATACATCAAACATCTTGTCATCATGAAACTCGACCATAACAATCTCCTGAAAAGCTAAGGGAGCCTAAAAACTAGGTTTGAAGCTTTGAGAGAAGAAAATAAAGAGAGAGAAGACAAATAACACAAATGAGACAAATGATTTTCGGGGGGTTTATATAGTGGCCTCGAGTTGTACAACCCAGGTAAGGCTGTACAACCTAAAGCAGGCTATACAACACTGATGAGTCAAAAGCGTAAATAGGCCTTGGTAACCCAACTCCTCATAACCTACCCAATCCAACTCTTCCTAACCCATCCAACCCATAATTACCAAAGTAGCCCTAGCTTCTTAAAAAGTTGAATTGCACCCAAATTACCAAAATATCGCTAGCTTCCTAAAGAGCCCTAAAGTACCATAATTATCAAAATATCCCTAACTTTTGAAAAAGCCCTAAAGCACTAAAATTACCAAAATACCCCTAGCTACCCAAAGAGCCCTAAAACACTCAAATTACCAAAGTACCCTTAGCTTCTCAATAAGCCCCAAAGCACTAAATTTACCAAAGTATCATTCAATGAAAAACTTGCCCATTTGAGGCCTTATCAATATTTCAAAAAAAGAAAACTACTTTCTCATAGAAATGGAAAAACTCAAAAAAGTACTTCTTACAACATTTAGGTATAAGCCCATTATCCTGGGAAAAGAACAAACCTCTAAGACAGCCAAAAGGGCTGTAAGGATAAGCATTCAATTTTATAAAGGTAAAAAATCTTGAATGACATAAGAGTCACTTAAGAGGCATCTTTGAAATAGAACTATCTGTCAGAAAGACTGAAACACCCACAACGAAGTGCAAGAACATCAACTACTATAAGAGGTCAATTATCTAATATCAAAACACCTGGTACCTACTACAAAACTATTTAAACCACTTGAGTTCTTACTAGAAAGCTGCTGAAGAGTTGTCAAAACATTTAGTACTTGTTAAAGGGCTACTGTAAAGTGAAATTCATAATAAAGGGTTATTGTAAGGCGAAATTCAATCTTGGTACTTACTAAAGGCTGCCATGAAGCTTAGTTCTTGCTAAAAGGTTGTTAAGGAGATCGACTTTAATACTGGCTAGAGGGTTGCTAGAAGGAAAAATTCAACCTTGGTACTTGCTAGAGGGCTATTAAGAAACTTAGTACTTACTCGAGGAGTTGCTACAAATTCAGTTGATAATTAATGTTTTGTTATGTCTTATCCAATAATCATTTCCCAAATGATGTTTTCCAAGCCCAACGAAGTAGGGGCAAACTATTAGCACTAGATTTTGGGCCTCAGGATGCAAGCTCGATGATAAAAATCACTAAACCAATTCCCTAGAATGTAAAAGGAATTGTCTAAGAAATAGATTATAAGCCCTAGGATACCCTAGAAAAGCCTAAAACTAAATCCAAGACCAAGCCCAAGACTAAACCTAAGGCAACCAGTTAGCCTTGATAAGCTTTACAACTCCATCAAATAGGGTTATACAACCCATGCACATAAGGCTGTACAACCCATCATAAAATCCTCAACTGGGAAACCTTTTGAAAATGGTCCCCTCCATAAACCCCAAGGCTACATAGCTATGACCAAGGGATAACCTATGTTTGGTTATACAACCCACATGCAAACCCTAATTCTAGGAGATTCACCTTCCTCTCTATCATTGGACATGTCCATGGTGCAAACAGGGCCATTTCTGGCCCAGTGCACTTTCCCCAATACCTATAAATACCCCCTTATTTGAAGAAGGAGAGAAAGCTTGAAAATCCTAAGGTTACTTTGCCAAAATTACTTCTCAACTTATATTTAACATTGAAAACCCTAAAACCCCAACTCATCTAACTCATTCTAAGGTAGAACTAGGTCTTTCTCTTCCTCTCCTTTTTGAGTATTCCTTAAGCATTTTAAAGGATATGGAACATCTTGTGAGCCTTTAAGGGCATTGAAATATACAAAGGCATCCAAGATCCCTTATTATTTCTCTTCTTCTTCTTCCCTTTCTTCATCTTCTTTTTATTTTCAAAAACCTAGGATTTAGGATTGTATAGCCTTTAGATAGGTTGTACAACCCTGGTTTCCTAGGCACAGTTTTATGAAATCTCTTTTCTCCTTATCCAGATTTCTGTTATCTAAGGTATTCTTTTTTTTTTTCTTTATCACTCTAGTGGTAGAATAGGGCAAGGCTAAATAACTAAGGAACCCTATTCACTTCAAAAATAAAGTTTGATAGGTTTTGCAAAAGTTTTTATAGTTCTTGATATTTTAATGTTCATACTAATTAATATGGATCTAATGATGATTTCAGTTTTATTGTTAATCATTTTAGGGTAGTGACCAAGTAAGGAACTTGGGATTCTAATGACCTTGAGAGTCTTTTTTTATGGTTTTATTTATGTTAAGAAATATGTGAATAGTATTTTAGTTATTTGATTCCCCTTTCGATATGTATTCTACCCCTCCTTTATGGTTAGTAGTGTTAAAGATGACATGCTCTTTTAGAGCTAGATAGGGTAAGGATTCAACAATCTTAGGATCCCTCTTATGGTGAGGTCTTACTTTAAGCCATGTCATATCCTTCAAATGCCTTGCATTGCATGTTCCCTTCTTTTCATGTTCATGATTTATGCATTTCTATTTTGTTTACTTGCTAGATGGTTTTGTGGAAATGTGATATTAATGGACTTAGATGCATATTTAGGCAGGTTTTACATGAGAGAGATGGTAATATATATTGTATTAGTTTCTTGTACTTTGAGTTCATTTGATTTGTTTATACTTATTTCATATATTAACTTACTCTTTTATTGGGTGTAGGTGTTGTTGGACTGAGTGATGATGAGGTAACCTAAGAGGGGGGAGGGTGAATTTAGTTGTAATAAAAAACAAAAACACAACCACAATAGAAGTAAACACGCAAATCAAACACATAGATTTTTATAGTGGTATAGCAATGTGCCTGTTCCACTTCCCAAGCTTTCACTTAAGCTTATCTATTCTTTATCAGGCTCAAGAACAAAACCATTCCTTTTCTAAGTTAAGGAAGAACCTTCCCTTTTTTCAGGCTTAAGAATAATCTTTTCTTTTATAGGATCAGGAAGAACCTTCCTCTTGGTATTTTTCTAAGCACAATACCAACATTTACAACCACTAGCAAGGAAAGATCTAAGTAGTGTCTATGCCTCTCAAATCAGGTAGCAAATACATAATTAGTGCTTATGAAAACCTACCCTCAAAAGAGTAACAAAAATAAAGTCATTCTACCTAAATATAAAACAATGCCCCAAAAAGTTTACACAAATAGTTACAAGGAGTTACATAGATATTCGTAATGATTTTTGGCATTTTCTCTAATTTTCTAAACTCAAAAAATGCTCCTTATATAGCCAAGCTCTGAAACTAGCCATTGGAATAGTTGATGTTGAGTCTGAGAACTTTTCTATAAAATTAGCCGTTAGAGATGACAACATCTATTATTCTTCATCAACACCTATTGATCTTGCAATGGTATCTTCTAATGACTGTTAAATGTCTTTTAATGCTAGTTGGCTTTGACTATAATACCTGATGGAGAGAGAATAATGTCTATTGTTCATTTTCAGAATGCTTGAACTTTGTGCTCTGTTTTTCAAACTTTGCATAATTGCTTTTTCACGCCCATAGATCAATTCACAATGCCCGTTGAAAACTCATTCAATGCCTATTGAGAAAGGCCAACACCCATTTTGGGTTTCAGAAGCTTTAGCTCAGTCTTAGACACTTTTTCCCCTCCTATTGCAAATCTACAATGCCTATTGCTAGCTCAAATGAACGACCGCTGAGAAACTTCAATGCCCGTGGCAAGGTCCAGCACAACTTAATTTGGAGTACTTCTGTAATGCCTGTTACAAATGAACAATGTTTGGTGGGAGATGTTTAATGGCCATTGAATTTGCACAACGCCTAATGAACTTGTTTTAGCCCTTTAACATTTGTTTGATCTTAGGTTTACATGTTCTCCAAACATTCTCCCCTTATCATTCAGAATAATTTCCCCTTTTAATGTTGGTCAAGTTTGTTCAAAACATCAAACAAACACTAAAGTATAAACATTAGAACTTTGTTTGGTTTTGTTATCATTCAAAATGCTTCATTCAAAGTAGAAAAGTAAGTCTAATGTCTCAAGTTACATGTTCTCCAAATAGTCTTCCCTTAGCATTCACAATAATCTCCCCCTTTTTGAATGATGACAAAACCAAGATGCTTTGATACCAAAAATACAAAACTTAAACACATAAAGGATACCTAATGTTAAAACATAAAACTACAAATAAGATACTAATAAAATAAATACCAATCAAGATATCTACAAAAAGGTTTGATATTAATTATTAGAATATCCACACAAGGCTTGATATTGAGTATGCTACTTAATATGACGTATAAGATACCAAATGTTAGATGTTAAATATATAGAAGATACCAAGTGTTAGGCTATGCATACAAGTGATACCAACCAAAATAATCAAATAATCAAATCAATGCATCTAAAACTTTTTGCTCTTTTTGTCATCATGACAAAAAGATACACAAAAATTCTTCCCTTAAGAAAAATGTTCTCCCCCCTTTCAAACATACAAACATTCTCTTCCTAAAAATTAAACCAAGTTCCTTAAAGAAATAAACATGGTGATTCCAAAATACAGAACAAATAGTAAAGAAAAACTCTCGTTATCTTTTTATTTTCTTCTAATAAATCACCCAAGATATTCAAACATAAATCCAGTTGACATAACTTGAGGTTGCATGTTCTCTTCACAAATTAAGGAAAGCAAGAAAAAAAGATAGTTGCTAGAGATTCCTAAACTAAAATGTCAAACTGATACCAAAATTGGTTCATAAAGCAAACTAACTCCTTATTAGTAAAAGCATATTAAACAAAATAAAAGAGGGATAGAGACACATTATAGTTAAAGATACCAATTATTGTGTTTTTCTGAAAATATAAGTCTTTTGAAAAACATAAGCTTCTCTTCAAATTCTATAGCTCTAATCACCATTTGATTCTCCATTTTGAGTAAAGGGTGAAGAGCTTTCAAACCTGCAAAATTAAACTTTCTTTGGTACCCATGTTCTTTTAGGTCCATGAGGGTTAGAAACATAAATTTTCTCTTCTCTCAACCTAGGATAGCAAAAGTATGCTTTATGGCTAAAATTTTCACAATAAAAGCATTGTCAAATGAATGTTTTCTTTAGTTATTGTATAGAGCATCAGTGAGATGGCTTCCTAAAAGATTGATGCCTAAAATATAAAGGAACCCTTTCATTCTTGACATGCTTAGTTTCATAAGTAAAGGCATGATTTGCCTTTGGCCTTTGAGAGTGAGGGTGAGTGCAGCTATGATTATGCATATGTGATTTTGATGAAGGTGAATAAACTCTAGCTTTGGTAGTAGCTCTCTTAAATTTTGGCTTAGAAGTGGAAGGTTTAGAATGATCAAAATCCAAGTCATGTCTTTCTCTTGAAGTCTTTTAAGAGTTGAAAATAAGATCAAGTTTCTCTTTTCCTTTTGTAAAAGAAGCAAGTGAATCTTTCAAAGTTGAGATCTCTTTCTTGAGACTGTCATTTTGAGAAGACAACATTTCATAAAATTTATTTTCTTGGTTCAAAGCCTCATTTTCTTCATGTAAAATCTCAAAAGTCTTATATAGTTCCACCAGTTTAGTTTTCAAGATGTTTCTTTCAAAATTTTATCAAGATAATTGTTAATGGATTTTAGGTCCTCAATAAGATTTGCAATAATAAACATGTTTTCTAACTCTTGATCATCCTTATATAAATCATTATGTAAAGAGTTAGGACATAACTATTTTGAAGATCTCTCCTTTAAGGCTATGAGACAAAGATTGGTTCTTTCTCTTCTCCCTGTCCTTGATTCTTCTTCATCCTCACTTGGTTCAGATGCACTAAAGTCATCTCAAGTGGTATTATAGGCTTTTTTCTTCTTTTTGTCCTTCTTCTTAGCTTTAGCTTTTGAGCAATCTGCTTTCATATGGCCAAGCCTTCCACATCCATAACATTCAACCAGCTTAAGCTTACCTTTGCCCTTCTTCTTCAACATTATTTTAAATTTATTTGTCAAGAGGGCTATCTGCTCTTCATCCATCTCTTCATCATTATATGAGTTAAGACATTTAGAGGTAGCTTTGAGAGCTATTCCAATTTTCTTGTTACTAGTATCCTTAGATGTGAGTGAAACTTCTCTATTCAGGTTCACCTCATAGCTCATAAGATTTTATAGTAGTTCATCAAGTGGCAAGGTCTTTAAGTCTTTTGAGACCTTACGAGAGGTGACCTTGCTAAGCCACTCATTAGGTAAACACCTCAAAATTTTCTTTACAAGTTCCTTATTGGTGAATGTCTTCCCAAGTGCTTTCATTTCTCCAATAATATCAATGAACTGATCATAATTCTTGATATTATTTCATCAGGCATCATAAGGAAAGTTTCATATTGAGGAATGAAGGTTTCCATCTTATTTTCTTTGACTTGATTTGTTCCCTCATGTGTGATCTTTAAAGTCTCCCAAATTTCCTTAGCAGTTGACTTCATGCTCACCTTGTTGTACTCACTTATGCTTAAGGCACAAAAAAGCATGTGGATGGCCTTATCATTATTAACAACTTGCCTTTTTTCTTTCTCAAACATCTCATCAATGTCCTTTTCTATTTGAGTCTCATCGACAAGTGTTTTCATTAGAATGTATGGTCCTTTCTCCATAATTCTCCACAACTCAATGGATTCAGACATGAAAAAGTAATACATTATGCTATTCTAATCTTAGTAGTCTGTTCCATTAAAGAAGAGAGGTCTCACCATTAATTGTCCTTCTAGTCCATGCTTATTTTTGGCTGCCATGGTCGTGTCCCTCTTGCACTTAAGTTTTAAAAGAGGTCAGACTCTGATACTAAATGTTAGACTGAGTTGTGATGGGGGCAACCTAAGAAAGGTGGTAAATTTTGTTGTAATAAAAAATAAAAACACAACCACAATAGAAGTAAACATATAAATCAAGAAAAAGATTTTTATAGTGGTTTGGCAACGTGCCTACTCCACTCCCTAAGCTTTCACTTAGGCTTATCTATTCTTTTTCAGGCTCAAGAACAAAACCTTTCCTTTTCTAGGCTAAGGAAGAACTTTCCCTTTTTCAGGTTCAAGAATAACCTTTCCTTTTATAGACTCAAGAATGACCTTTCCTTTTACAAGCTTAGAAAGAACCTATCCCTTGGTATTTTTCTAGGCATAATACCAATCTTTACAGCCACTAATAAGGAAAGATCTATGCAATGTCTATGCCTGTCAAATTAGGTAGCAAATACACAATTAGTGCTTATGAAAATCTACTCTCAAAAGAGTAACAAAAATAAACTCACTCTACCCAAATATAAAGCAATGCCCCAAAATGTTTGCACAAATAGTTAAAAGGAGTTATAAAGATATTAGTAATGATTTATGGCTTTTTCTCTAACTTTTCTAAACTCCAAAAATGTTCCTTATATAGTCAAGCTTCAAAACTGGTCGTTGGAACAGTTGATGCTGAGTTTGACAACTTTTCTGCAAAATTAGTCATTAAAGATGACAATACCTATTATTCTTCATTAACACATGTTAAACTTATAATGGTAACTTCTAATGCCTATTGAATGCCTTTTAATGGCCATTGGTTTTGACTATAATGATTGTTAGAGAGTGAATAATGTTCGTTGTTCATTTCCAGAAAGCTTGAACTTCACGCTCTATTTTTCTAACTTTGCATAGTTGCTTTCCATACCAGTTGAGCAATTCACAATGCCCATTGGAAACTCTTTCAACACCTATTAAAAAGGCCCAATGCCCGTTTAGGGTTTCATAAGCTTCAGCTCAGCCTTGGACATTTTTCCTACTCCTATTTTGAATTTGCAATGCCTTTTGCTAGCTCATATCAATGCCCATTCTGGAACTTCAACACTCATAGCGAGGTCCAACACAATTTAAATTGGAGTACTTTTTGCAAATGGACAACACCCGTTGGGAGATGTTCAATGCCTGTTGAATTTGCATAATGCCCATTGAACTTGTTTTGGCCTTTTAACATTTGTCAGGTCTTGGGTTCACATGTTCTCCATACATTTTCCCCCTAGCATTCAGAACAATCCCCCCTTTTAACATTCATCTTGTCTGTTCAAAACATCAAAAAAATTAAAGTACAAACATTAGAACTTATCTTGGTTTTGTTATAGTTTTTTTGTCATTCAAAATCATAGTTTTTTTGTCATTCAAAACACATCCTTCAAAGTAGAGAAGTGAGTCCAATGCCTTAGTTTACATGTTGTCCAAACATTCTTCCCTTAGCATTCACAATAGGTGTAGTGTTTGATGAAGACTATAATTTAGTCACAATAGTCACCCTAGGTGGTCATGACTGATGAATGAATGCATATCTCACTTATATCATGATGCATGACCACCTACTCCCTATTTGATGTTTAAGTATAGATGATATGATGTGTGAATGATGAATGTATGAGGCCCATTTGGCATGATGCATGACCATCGCTTCCTCTTTGATGTTTGAATGTGGATGAATGGATGACAATGCATGCTCATCCCCTTTATCATGATGCATGACCCCTACCCTTTTGAGTTGATAAATTGTTCTAGCTAAGTGGACCGCGCTTAGATGAATGTTTAGGAGAATTAATTAGACTAATGAACAACTTAATTAAGATATTAAAAGTGAACAAAAGATGCTTGAAGGCTAGATCCTAATATCTGAGTGGTTTGAGGGTGCCTAATCTCTTCCCCAAGCCGTACTTAATTTTTCAACCCAATCTCTGATGGGGTGAAGATGAAATGAGCCTTCTAATTAACTTAGCTTATGTTCAGATTTTGCCTTTTCCAAATTATTGTCTCAACCAAAGTCGGGTGGCAACTCCACATTTCACTAAGGGATGATATAATGTATTATCCTACCTTTGTCTCCCATTGACCACAACTTTGGAAAAGAGGTTTTTATCTTGTGTGAGGCCTTGAGGGTCCCTCATTGATCCAAATTGTATGCCATGATTAGAGGTTATTACTAATGTATGGCCTCTCGTCCTCTCGATCCCCTGATGATTGATAAAAGGTAGGATTCGTATGTAAGATTCCACTAATTCAAGTAAAACTTGAGGTGTTCATAATAGCAGTGTGGGGCTGAGTTACATGAGGATTAAAGTACATATTGACACTAGTTTGCCATTAAAGTGAAGGAAGAAAATGAAGCTTGCTAATGGTGGTTGAGGAGCTATTTAGTTCCAACATGAATTTAACACGTATTTGTCATGTATTTGTGTTATTCATATGGGATTTAGGATATACAAATAAATTTTGCTCCTTTATATTTACATATTTCCAAGAAGAGATGAAGAAAGGTTGGGGTGCTTGGATCAAAGCATCGTCAAGGAGGGCTGATGACTTTGGTGGGGAATGATGGTTGAGAGAGAAGGGAAGTGGTGAATTTAATTCAAAATTTGGAAAAAAGCATCTCAAGCTGAAAATCATGGAATTGGATATAGTCAACTCTTTTTCAAGGCAAGTGGATGGTGGGGGTAATGATTAGCTAGTGGGTGGTTTAAAAAGGGTGATTATGTGGGTTCAATCAAATGGGCTTGCAACTATTAACAAGCCTGTGACATCTAACTTGAGCCTAGTGGAGGTTAATTCTAGTGAGGAAAGTGATATAGACCTAATAGAGGAAAAGAAAAGGAAGTGGACTTTATAGGTTGAGGCTTAGGTGTATGAAAACATGATGTTAGATTCTACTAGGGGCAGTGATGTTAATGTGAATGAAAAATTGCAACAATTTGCGAGAGCTCATACCATGATATCTTTTACATCAACTAGGTCTTTAAGATCCCATCAGGAGCAATGATTAGCATTTATTGGAACAATCATGGGCTTCACAAACCATGAGTGGTGTTTATGCTTAAAAATTTAATTGAATCAAGAAATGCATATGTTATTTTACTTATTATGACTCTTATTCATGTTAACAAAATTAAGGACAAAAAAAAGAGTGTTAGGTATTATGGTTGTTTTTATGTTGATTGTGAAGGTCGTAGTGGTGGCCTTGCTCTACTTTGGAATGATAGTATCTCTATTTCTATTTTGAGTTTTTCTTAGTTCCATATTGACTCCTATATTGTTGATGAGAATTCTAAGTCTTGGAGATATATAGATTTTTATAGGTAACTCGACTATAGTAACCATAACTTATCTTGAGAGATGATGTGAATGTTAAAGTTTAGATCAACTTTACCCCTAGGTTTTAATAGGCAATTGTAATGATCTTTTTGGTCTTGATTATAAGAATGGGACTAATCCTCATCCTAAGCAGTTATTGAGTGATTTTAGAGATGTTGTAGCTGATTGTGGTTTTATTAATTTACCTTTTAAAGGTTATTATTTCACTTGGGAAAGGGGTAAAGGTACCTTTAACTTTATATAGGAAAGGTTTGATCATTGTCTTGTGAGTGCTTCTTGGCTTGTTTTTAGATGCAAAACTTTCTTATGTGTTTACATCATTTTCAAACCATCATGTGATTAAGTTGAATATTAAGCTTATGTTGGCAGGTAGGAGGGGTACAAATTTTAGTTTGAAAATAATTAGCTTAAGGAGTCTGAGTTTTGAGAGTAGGTTAAGTAGAATTGGGAAAAGTTAAGAGGTAGTTCCATTTTGGATAAATTTCATACTTGTTTAGCTACTATGTCGAGGTGGGGTAGGGGTTTTCATAAATAATTTATAGCTCAAACTTAGCTTCTTATATACAACCTACCAATCCTAGTGTTGTAGGGAATGTTGGTCACCTTTGTGGCTTGATTAATAACTTTTTAGCATAGGAGGAATCTTACTAGAAATAGGTCAAAGCTTTTTTTATTACAAGGGTGTGATAGAAATAACAAATTCTTCCTTGCTCAAGCTTAAACTAAAAGAAGAACAAAAATGTAAAGCTTTAGAGAGAGGAAGGTTCTTGGGTTAATGATTAAAGAGCTTTGAAAATGGTAGTGATCGAAAATTTTAACAACCTTTTTGCTTTGGATAGCATTGGTGATGTTCTTGAAGTGGGGTTTATTCATCCTATTGTTTCTAATGTTGATAATGATATGCTTACAACTCCTTTTTTGGTGGATGAATTTTGCACTACGAATTTTTAGGTGCATCCTAATAATGCGTTAGGTCTAAATGGTTTAAGTCTAGCTTTTTTCAACAATTCTTGGTCGTCAATTAGTATGGATATTTTTACAAAGTGTTTTGAATGCCTAAATTGTAGTTTTTTTTCATAGTGAGTTAAATAACACTATTATTGTGCTTATTTCAAAAATGGATAATCCCTAGTTTTATGCAAGAGTTAAGACCTATTTCATTGTGTAATGTGGTGTATAAGACTTTAGCTAATAGGTAAAAGAAGATCTTGCATTTGTTGATTTCGTATGAGCAATCTACTTTATCCTTGGACTATCAATTATTGATAATGTTATGGTTGCATTTGAGATTATTCAGAGCTTACGAAGGAAGACTTCAAGGAAGAAAAAGGATTTTGCTCTTAAAATTAATATTAGTAAAGCATACTACCACATTAAGTGGTCATATTTGCAGGCGATGATGCTTGAGTTGGGTTTAAGTTCGAGATGGATTGATTGGATTATATTGTGTGTATTTACTATTAAGTTTTATGTTGCAATTAATGGTGAGGTAGTTGGGCCTATTATTCTTGGTAGAGGCTTTTAGCAAGGGGATCCCTTATCATCATATTAATTTATTATCTTTGTAGAGGGGCTTTCTGTTATAATTAAGCAAGCTGAGGATAGAGGTGAGTTGCATGGGTGTAAGGTGAGTAAAGGTTCTCCTTCTAATTCTCATATACTCTTTGATGATGATAACTTCTTTTTTTTTTTTCAATCATCTATGGTTGAGTTTTTGTAATACAGTACATTCTTTTGAAGAATGAGGATATTTTTGGTCAGGCTATTAATATGCAGAAATATAACATTTTCTTCAGTAATGATATGGATGATGGTTTATAATGCAACATTACGTTTGCTCTTATTGTTTCTAACCCTTTCAATACAAAACACTGTAGCAACCATTTTCATTTATTAAGCATGACATTCATGTCTAAGTATCCATATGTATAAAGGTTGTTATATTATTCTTGCACAACCAAAAAGGCATGTCAATTTCTTTATTTAATATACATATATGTGAAGTAAAACATGTTTAATGTTAGTGACTACAAACTAAATTCTATCTAGGTATATGTACATGACTTAAGGAGAAAGAGTGTTGGAATTCAATTGATGAATTATGCTATATGCAAAACTTTACACCTCAAAGTACCTAAACTTTATGCTTCTTTAGCTTAAAAAAATTGTAATTTGGTGAATCACAACTTACTGAATAAAAATAATAATAAGATTCTAATGGCATATTTAACAATCAATTATTCTTACAATACGTCACTAGTACAAGTATTAGTTTATGCAAGTGCAAATGCAATAAGTTATTTTATTTTGTTGTGACCTTGCAAGGCAAACATTGCTCTTGGGAATTCATGTGATTCAAGTGATATTTGATTTTGCCAACCAACATATAACATATGATTCATTTGATTAATAACATGTGCCATAATAGGACATATTATTCCCTTTTCTAAGTGATTTGTAAGTGTTTGATAAGTTGGTCACAACATCCTTTAGTTCCATATGCAAGAGTTCATTCACAATGGTATACCACGTAATCATTAAGATCATATAATTCTTGCTTGACTTGTATTCACATGCAAAACGTCACAATTCAATCACATATACATATAGTAGATCATAACCATATTAATGATAAAATCATCACACATATCCATTAGAATCCAATTATAGCTTTTATTTACCTTTGATATAACCAACCTTTATGGTAGGTTTGAACCTCTCTTTTGGGCTTCCTTAAAGTGTTGGGATCCTAAAATTTGATTCATATATCATTATAAAATGTCAAAATGAGTTCGCATGCATGATATGCAACTATGGTCATGTTTTATGCATGTGGGTCAAGCATTTAAGCTTATAGAAAATATGATGAATTTTTAAATTTTGCCTTATTTTAATGTGATCATAGTTTGAGTAGGTGTTAAATTTTTAGGCATATCTCAAATTGTACAAATCTAATTACAAAACTGATTTACTATAAGTTACATAACACATAAAAGAACATTTTTCATATTTTACAAGTTGTCTAATTCTATTTATAATGTCCTCAAAATAAATAATCAATCCTAGAGTGAGCAGGTTACAACATGTTGAGAATTGGTCATGATGAAGGGACAATATCTCATCAATCATGATAAATTTGGTAAAACTATTTGATAGGAATCTAGGTGAGACATAAATATAAGACTTTCAAGTTTGGTACATCTCCAAATTCCCATTCGATAGCTATCAAATTATTGAAAAGTAGAATTAAGAGATTGAACAGGTTTCATCAAGTTCAAGGTTAGTCATAATCAAAGAGCAATATCTCTTTCCATATAATAATCATGTAAAACTATTTTAAATTTAGAGAGGATATAACCATACAAATTTAATATTTTGCACTTTATCTAAATCATCACATAAAGTTATCAAAATATATGAAAACAGTTAGTCTGAGGAGGTTTCTGTAGGTTGTGAACCATTCTTAATGAAGAAGCCATAACTCTTCACACACACCATATTAAGCAAAATTGATTCACAAGCATTTAGATGAGGTATAAGCCTATGAATTTTATGTTTTACACATTCTCTAATTGCTCTTTTAGGGTTATAAAGTCATAGGTGTAACAATATGCTCTAACCACTAAATCAACACAATCAACTCTTATTTCTCTCGAGCTTCAACCTCTATACATGAGCTCTACCTTAAATTACTTCATAATTCTTATTAATCATGCATGTTTAACTTGTTATGAGTGAGGAATTTTATATGAAAAGAAAAGTTTAGGGTTTCTTTCTATCTAGCTTAGTCTTTTTTTCTCTTCTTCTTCTTCTTCTTTTTCTCCTTCCCTTTTTTCTTCCTTACCTCTCTATTTCTTTTGTTGCCTCTCACATTTTTCCTCTCTAATATGCGCCTAAAGGAAGAGAAATTCAATTTGTATACCTATTATAATAAGACAAAATCATGATGGCCTACTACCATTGGTTGAAAGTTCACTTTTCCTCTTTTAATCCTTTGTCTTCACTCTTTCATCACCTCCATCCATCTACTAATCCCTAAATGCTCCTTATACTTTTAAATAAGCTCTAAACCACCTTTATTTATGATATTATAAAATACACACAATATATGATAATTTGTCATGCAACTATGTAAACATCGTATCTATGTTCAAATGCCCTAAATGCAATAGTGGAGGTATCATTGTCATGCTTATCAAATTCATATATCTAAATGATTATTTATTAAATGCATATGTTCATGTAGGATGACAAATCATTTATGCAATATATATGTTTATATGAAAATGCTAATGAATGAGAATAGAAATGTTACATACATTATCTTGGCTTGCCTTCTTTAATTAGGCGTAATAAAAGTGCTATTTTTAGTTTTTTGAGAGATAGACTGTAGAAAAGGCTTTCTGGTTGGTAGAGGAAGTTGCTTTCGCAGGCTGGTAAAAAGGTTATGGTTAAAGTTATGGGACAAGTCATTCTTTCTTATTGGATAAACACATTCTTATTGCTTATTCTCGGTATTGCTTTACTTGGAAAACAAGCTTGGAATTTTGTTATTAGCCTACATACTCTTTTTTATGAGAGTTATCAAAACTAAACATTTTTTGTGAGATAATTTTTTAATAGCTCAATTAGGTGCTAATTCAAGCTTGGTTTAGCAGAGCATTTGGAGTGCAAAACCTTTACTTGTTGATAGGTATAGGTGGCATTTTAGGGAGTTGACGGTTAATGTATGGTCGGATCCATGGCTGCCCGATGATCACAAATTTTGCCCTATATCTCCAATGCTAGAGGGTTTAGAGGAATTGAAGGTAAGTGATTTATGGATACCTTGTAGTTTCGAATGGGATGTGGAGCCCTTGAATGAGATCTTTGAAAAATAAGACATTGAGTCTATTATGTCTTTGCTAGTAGTTAGTTCATGAATATATTTATACATTAAATGGAAAAGTTATAAGAAAACACAGACAAAATAATTTTTGAGTCTCATGTATCTCATCTAAAGCATTTCTCTCATTCAAATGAAGGAATTCTTATGTGTTAGAATGAGAGAGTTTGTGTTGTAAGTTGAGTGAACCTTTGAGCAGAATTATTATCTAAGTCTTTACCGAGTCTGTTATCATTAGTAAATATTAGTATCTATTAAATATAACTCTGTACACTATTTTCTTTTTTGTATATTGTGATTAATATAAACCCAACCTATTCTTGAACTCCATCAATTCATCAATATCCCCATTTAGGAAAAGCCGTGTGCAAAACAGTGAAATAAAGTAATGTCGCCTAATGAAAATGACGAAGAAACATTTCATAATTATGGTATTAAAAAATTTAAAAATGAGACTTGAATGTGTTATCACTGTTATAAGTTAAATACCTTTCCAAATTTTTTTTTAAAAATTTTTGTGAACTGTATGATAAGAATGATAGGCTCACTATCCCCTTCTACCACATAACTCGAAACTTGTTCAGCAAATTCGCCCCATAAAGTACATTTCACTTTTCTTTTTCTATGTAGGAAAAAAAAAATAGTGAGAATAGATAGATATTTAAATTATATTTGTGTAGCCAATTGGATTTTTTACAGATAACAAAAACACTTACTCTAAAACATACAACTCAATGACCAACCTCTTAGATTCTTTTCCATTCCTTTCACTGACTTCAATTGAACCAACAGCCGCTACTTCTCCAATAACATCTGTATAACAAAAACAAAGGCAATAAAGTTGCTGAGAAGTTGTCATCATTGTGTAAATAAATTGTGAAGAAATCAGAATAGTACCTATTAAGAACTTCTTGTCAATCTGATTCGACAAAATATCATCAAATTGTACGAAATTAAATCCATATAATGGAATGCTTAAATAATCACAATTTCTCACTGCAGTTGATTAAAAGAAATTGACCTTGTAAGGATGTTGCGTGGCTTTATAGTCTCCTCTATTTTGTCCAACACCAAAGTTAGTGATAACACAAAATTCACCTTCCATAATTAGTGGAGAAAATTTTTTAATCAATGATTTCTTCACTGTTGCCTGGATCTTGTTGCCATGTAGTAATATAAAGTGTAACACAATTGGTTAATTTGAATGGCATAAATAACCGAAATATTATGTGACATATTGCATTGGAATATTATAACATCTTACCTTTTCATCCATCACTGCCATCTCAATATTTCTATCTTCATTAGAGTTGTTGAAGCACAAAAATTTCCATGTTCGGATTTTTCATATCTTAATCTTCCAAGTCTCCTTTAACAGTGTTATTTCATCGATGAAATTGTATTTGAAGGCCATTTCCTTTCATTTAATAGAAGCATATCCATTAACATTCTCATATATCAAAATTAAAAGCAAATAAAGATGATATAAGACAACTTGTTGGTTTGGCTATTTAATTGGTTTCAGTACATGGAAAGTCGAAAGAGGGATTTTGGGAGCTAGTCTAGTGGAGGTCCAACTATTTGAACAAAACCATGAACCGAAAGATATGAAGTTTAATGCTTGGACCAAAATGTTCCATAGGTAAAGAAATGGGATTAGTAGAATTGCTTAGAAAGTTCCAACAAAGTAAAAACTGATGGGATACATTGACTGAAAACTGAATGACATAGGACTACAAGCATGAATACCTTATAGCAAGTAGTTGCAAACTTTACAATATTGCACTCCTAGATCTAGTCCCAAAAGGATACATGTTTTGCCACATCCAGCATGGACCAGCAACTAATTTATTGAAATTAGCACATGTGAAGGCTTTACGAAGACGAAAAAGTACTTGATAATATACCAAATTAGCACTCTATAAAGTCCACGTGTATTTCAGAATCATAAAATATATAATGGATTCCCAGACTTTACTACATCTATTTTAGAATAATAAAAAATACATGATAATATATAGTAATAATAATGTTTAGGAATTAAACATTAAAAAGAAAGATATTTAGGAATCAAATATGCTTTGTAAAATAAGAACTAATGAATTTATAGCCTGTGCGTACTTCTTATTCATATGAAGAAGATGAGAAGGATTATTTTAAATAACAATGGAGGGGTTGCTTATGAAGAAGAAAAGGTTTATAGAATTAAATAAGCTAATTGTATATTTTCAAGGATTGCATGGAGAAATGAAGTGAATGCATATGAATATTAAAGTTGATTATGTAACATGGAAAAAATAAATGAATTAAGGGAATTATTATCTAGAATTTTCAAGGTTTTTGTTTAAGAAATTACTTTTAGAGGGAATAATTCAAGGAGAAGTTGACACCTGTACAATGATGACATCAGTAGTTTCTCTTTTGATATAGATTAATAGATATTATAACTAATTAGCAATAAGATACATATCAAGTTAGCCACTGTGTTTTCAAAAATGATAACAGAAAATTTTATTGTTTAGACTAATTGAATGCCCTAGAAGTATTTTTTTTTTTTTTTAAAATCAATTAGTAAACTAATTTCACTCATAATATTCAATTTTTTAAACTATATATGGAATCATTTAATATGAATTTTAATTAATATGCATGACAGTTGTTTGTAGGAATTATAACTTCGTTATTAATAGCTATTATTCATATGTAGTACTAACTAGTTTTATATCTCCACTATTAACATTTTATAGGTTCATTTGTTATATTCTTAATATTGTATTTCCCTATAATGTTATAATATTTTTGTAATAAATTACTTATACAATTTTCTATTTGCAACCTCATTTAAATATTAATTTATATATAAAATTTACATTTAAATATTAATTTATATATAAAATTTATAAATGGTGCTCGTGAAAATTCCTCCAGATTTAGCATCGTGTATTATAATGTTTTATACTTTTTTTTTTTATATAATTTTTCCTTGGGAAAACACTTATTTTGCATTGACCATATTTTTTTTGGAGCTGTGCGTGTCATTAGGTACAAAAAAAAGTGGATATACCATTATGTTATATGAATGTAAATATTATTAATTAGGGAAGTGGGTCTCATTGAATCTAAAATAATGCGCTTTAAAATTATCCATATTATAATTTTTCATTGCCTTTTCCCTTTCTGTCGTATTTGGATTATCCTTTTGCTTTCACCATAGGATTGTGAGTCGCCTTTTTTTTTTTTCCCCATTAAGCCCGTGCACTCAAACTCTAGTCATTGATAAATTTAGTGAGCATAACTAAGTATTTAACTATTTCATTTTGTGACTGCTTGATTGTACTTATTATTAGATTTTACTTTTTAAATGCCATAGGAAAAGCTGTATCTTTTTGGCGCTTTATTTTTAGGCTTGAGCTGCTCGCTTGCTAAGTCTTATTAGTGAATATAGGTCTATATTATTTAACAAAAGCATATAAGCTTTATTCTTGCATCTCTTTATGTCTTGAGCCTAGCAAGTTTATATCTCTTTATATATATATATATATATATATTGAATAACATAATCTGTTTTGAGTTACAAATTTACTGTTATGCTATGCTAGCATCATTAGCTTATTATGCTAGGGAGCTTTATATATTATGATTGCATATCTATCATGGTGAAAGGTCTAAATGTTTTAGCTTTTTGTCTCAATGCTCTGGTATGCAATTATTTGAGTGTCATGTTTTTTTCTCCACAGTTGAAATCCATTGATGTTGATAACGTTAATGTTGTTTTTTTTTTTTTTAAAAAATATATTTTAGAGAAGTAGTATTTACATTGTGAATAATGTTTTCCACTTTATTTACAAGCAAAAGATTCCAAACCTAGGTCATTGATTTCCATTGCTTTATCTTATTTCTTAATACAAGGTATGCTTTTCTGTTTTATTGCAAGTTGACATAACAGACTTTTTTACCATTATACATATTCCCTATTATCGTGAATATTAAATTTAAAGTCCACACCTTTTCGATTAGCCATATGGAGGCGGTAGTAGCCATACCCTGCAAATATGTATGTTATCCACGTTTCATATTCTTTATAAGTGCTAGTGCAAAGCATGTTCAACTTTTCTTCTATTGGGTCACCGGCAATCTTTCTTTTTCCCTTTTAATTTGTTGGATTTCACCAGCTCCATTGCCAATAGTTTAACAATCATATGCACTTTTGGTAGGTCAATTTCGTTAATACTATATCCGTCTGAATCACCTGATTTTTCTAATGGATACACCCAGCCACTATGTGTCACCGGGTCTAATACACTGAACTATGCCAGTGAACCACGCTTTGCACTTTTCTGATAATGTTTTTAAAATCGATAGTTGGAATTCTTTAGCCTCCCAAATGGTTTGCTTGAAATTTTTATTCAAGCAATTGGCTCTTATAAATCACGAGTTATGAGTAGCGTACCGAGTTAGCTACAGAAAATGGCAAAGATGCATGTTGGTAGAACACAATTGAATTGCAATGTTATGTTTACGTGATGAGGATGTTTTAGTTGATGTTCCGTTGGTTGATGGCAATGCGCATGCTGGTTCATCATACTCACTTAGCACCGGCGATTGGTTATTCTTATAGTGCTTTAGCATGTTTTGATTGTTTTCTACCGATGTTAATATGGGTTTCTTTGTTGTTCCATGATATAGAATATTCTACGTCTAGCCAAGCGTCTCATTTGAGCTCCGTTAATCTTTGCGCACAGTGCATACAACCGTTCGCCGATGTTGAGTCAACTCTAAAATGTTTGATCTGCGATCTTGACATGACTATTTTATATAGCTTTTATTTTATCATTTTGTTGACGGTTTCTTCATCTCTACTCAAGCGTGTACATAAAAAAAATCTGACATTGGATTCCTTAACCAAACATGCCCACATTATTTTGGCGTTCTGAATGTGTTGGCTACCATGAAGGTGGAGCCATGAAATTTTTACCTTATGATTCCAATCCGATTAACACACGTTTTAGAGAACGTATCAGACTTTATAATTCAATTTTGCTTTCACGTCAATGGGCACAAAAATTGATTATAGTATTAACAAGAGGCCAAGACCTTATGTTTTCAAAATTCAGACATTACCACTTTGAAATTGGTTCTCTGCTTCCATGTGATGGAGAATAGCTTAAATTTGCATAATTGTATGTTTATGACACCATCAATGAAGTCCAAAATAGAATGTCTTTTCTCAAAAACCCAAAAATGATAAAAAGACAAACATCGATATTATGAAAGGATTAATTATGATGTTGGATGAATGTAATTTTACAACAAAATCATTCTACATGGCAAGAGATCATTTTAAAGAGAATGAACTACTTTCGGTTAAGCTAAAATTATAAGGAAAACGAACTTTAGATGGGTTGCAGTATAGGCCTGCTGTGTGTTTAGAATTTGTGGCATTAATCATTGGAGATATAGGGATGTTCGATGAAAATTGCGATATTATTGTTTTACATAAAACGGGTATATTAAAACGCAACAGTTATTTACATCCTAGCTTTATGGCGATGCAATATCCTATTCTATTCCCCTATGACAAAGATGACTATCGAATTGATATTCCATAAATGTACTATGACAATGCTAAGGTAACTACTAAGAAAGAATTGACTAACTGCTAAGAAAGAAGTAACTATGTGTGAATATTATGCTTACTGAATATAATAACGACGTCTTGAAGGGCATACTCTTTCATCTGATGACCATTTATTCTAACAATATATAGTTGATGCATATGCATACGTTGAAAAAGAGTAACTATATTACATTAAATGTAACTAAGAGAACCTTCATTTGGCAATGCATTCTAAAATTAAGAAAGCGTATACAAAAGGGACAACAAGGGCTAACAAAATAGGAAAGTTGATAATTTTGCCATCAACCCATATGGGTAATCCATGATATATTCTAAAACATTATCATAATGCCATAACAATCTATAAATTTTATAGTCCTTCAGATTTGTTTATTACATTTACGTGTAATCCACAGTGGCTTGAAATCTCAAACATGTTAAACTTAATTCCAAGACAAAGACCTAGAAATAAGCCAAACATAGTTAGCTATATTTTCAAAGTAAAGGTTGCTTCAATGATTATCGATTTCAAAAAACAAACAACGACTTTAGCCATGTCTTGGCCTTGTTATATACAGTTGAATTATAGAAAAGGGGGGAGGGGGTGGGGGGGTCCACATATTCATTGTTTGGCTTGGCTTCACAGAGATGATAAATTGCTAACAATGGAACCCATCAATTTAATTATTTTAGCTGAGCTTTATTGCAAGCCGGATGACCCTAAAGCTTATAAGATTGTTTCAGAATTTATGGTTCGTGACCTCTGTGGCTTAGCTAATCTTGAATCAGCATGTATGAAATAAGGGCAATGCACTAAATTCTTTCCAAAACAATTTTTAGATGCAACTATGCTTGACCAAAATGGGTTCTCGTTTTACTAAAGATGGAGCAATGGAAATTTTGTGGAATGAATAGTGTCAAGCTTGTAATCGCTCTGTTGTTCCTTATCAAATATGATGTCCACATAAATGTTGAATTTTCCTTAATGTCTTCATGTATAAAATACCTTTTTAAGTATTTGAACAAAAGTATGAACTAAGTCGACACTATGATATAGGTGAATGCATTATATGTTAAAAATATTGAGACCAACGAAAATGAAATTATTGATGAAATTCAATCGTATTTAGATTGTCGTTATACATCACCCTGTAAAGCAACATGGTGACTCTTTGAATTTCCAATTCACTGCGGAGAACTAGTTATTGAGTGACTTCCTATCTGTTTACCACTTAAAATCATATTTTGACAAAATTAAAACAAAACCTAGGATCCATTGTGCATAATCCAAATGCTTACAAAACTATATTGATAAATGGATGGAAACCAATAAAACTAATGAAGATGTGTGCAAACTTGCATATAAAAAGTTTCCTACTAAATAGGTTTGGCATGCAAAAGACAAGATTTAGGCAAGAAGGAAGATAGATTATAGCATTGGCCGAATAAATTATGTCTATCCAAATGCAGATGAATTATACTACCTTCGAATGCTATTAAATATCATCAAAGGATCGACATGTTATAATGATATAAAAGCAGTTAATGACATTAAATATTCAAGTTATCAAGAAACATGCAATACATATGGTTTGTTAGACAACGATAATGAGTGGATCAAAGCTATCAAGAAAGCTACCTTATAGGCATCTTTCGATAAACTCTGATAATTATTTATGATAATTGTGATATTTTGTGAGGTAAATAACTGCTTAAACTGCTAAATGTGTTTTAGAAATCTTTTGTAGATGATATCCACTATTTGATTAGAACAATATTGAATGTCCCAAAGTCATTGATTTCATGTGATCATTTGAAAAACCAAGTGCTATGTAAATTCGAAGAAGATTTTAATAAAAATTCAATGTCACTAAAGGAACATGGTCTCCCATTGCCAGATTGGTAAACATTTTAAAGAAATGAATAACTGCCTTCTATTAGAATAACTTAATTATGATCGAGAACAATTAGAGATTAAATATAGTCAAATGGTCCAAACATAGAATGAAGACTAACAACAAATATATAATGTTATTCTTAAAACAATAGCAAAAAAGAAAGAAGGGTTATTTTTTTTCTATGGCCATGGAGGAACAAGGAAAACATATTTATATGAAATAATTATCTCTAAATTAGATCACAAGGGAAAGTGGTTTTGGGAGTTGCATCGTCTGATATCACTGCATTGTTGCTATCAGGTGGACGAACAACTTACTCTAGGTTTAGAATTCCCATTGATTTGACTGATTGCTTAACCTGTGATATAACAGAGGGACGCAATTATCAATTTTTTTGCAACAAACATCATTTACAATTTAGGATGAAGCATCAATGAGTCACAAGTTTTATTCTGAATCAATCGATAGATCACTCAAGGAGATATTAAACACAGATGGAGAAGACGCATAAAAAACCACATTGGTGGAATTTCTGTCACACTAGGCAGTGATTTTTGATAAATTTCGTCAGTTGTTCATAAGGGTTCAAAAGAAGAAATTCTAGATGCATCAATCACAAGATCATATTTATGGAAACATGTATGTATCTTCCCATTACAAAAAAATATGAGACTTCAAAATGATTCACTTAGTACCAAAATTAACAACAGTTAAGCTTTCACTAAATGGCTACTTTTAATTAGAGATGGTACATGTTCAATCTTCATTCCTACATATGATGATGAATATAATTGGATGCAAAAACTTAATGATTTGCTTTTAATTGCGAGTGAAGACCCAATTGATCTTATTAGAGACTGGATATACCGTGAATTACTAAACTAATATAACAACATTGAATATTTGAGACAACGCTCTATAGTGACTAAAAAAAAATGACATTATTGATGCAATTAATGACAAAATCAGAGTTTTTGATAGAGCAAATTAAAACTTACTATAGCTTTGACTCAATTTGTAAGACGTGTGCAAACTTTGTTGAATTACAAACACTTCACCTAATAAAATTTTCTAAATTCTCTTGAATTCAACGAGTTCCCATCACATGAATTAAAACTAAAAAAATATGCCTTAATTATGCTTCTATGCAACCTAAACTAGAGTGTAGGCCTTTGCAATGGAACACACTTATTAATTAATGAATTGGGCAATCGTGTACTTAAAGCCACTATTCTCACAGGGATGCATGTAGGAAATAAGGTGGTCATACAGAGGATTGTGAAACCAATGAATGAAAAAAATGGCCTTTTATCCTTAAGCAAAGATAGTTTCCAATTAAAATTTGTTATTGCATGTAATAAACAAAAGTCAAGGCCAAACATTTACATATATAGGCTTATATTTACATGAACCTATTTTTAGCCGTAGACAATTATATATTGCTCTTTCATGTGTTACCTCATGTGCTGGCATTCAAATAGGTATACGAAAAGCAAAAACATCTGAGGACTTTAGCCATGCATTATTTACAAAGAATGTTGTTTATAAAGAGGTATTTAATGAGTTAGCTATTGAATAAATATCTGTTAAATTTAAAAGAATAGATATTTAGCTATTGCATAAATATCTATTAAATGTCCATGTTAACATGCTAATTTATGGCCATTGTCAAAAATGACATATTCTTCACATTATATCATTTAAAAAACCATTACCACAAGGCATGTACTGTTACAAAAGTTATTATACAAGATAATTAGTGAGTTAACTATTGAATATGTTCCATGGATATTTGTCACCTATGTATGTTAACATGCTAATACTACTTTCATTTTTTCCTTTACATCATTTCTGCCCATATTATTAGAAAAATGTCATATGCAACACTTGGTTCACTTAACAAAGACAATAAAAATGCAAAAAATCAAAGCACGCGTTATAAGAACATGAGATTTTTTTAGCCCTATAAGCTTGATGAGATGTTTAGCTTTGACTTTTTGCTGGTTGACTATAAGGTAATGTCCTTCCCATTTTTGATACATACAAAAATATTTTTTTTATGACTTATGCATTCCATTTCTATGTTTTGCAAGGAGCAACTATACAAGGCTTTGTCTGAAAGGATGTACTGCTTTAAGCCTTTCCTCATCGAAGGCCAGATATATCACATATCTAGTTTTAATGTTTCAAAAGCAAAAAAAAAAAAAAAAAAAAAAAAAAAAAAAAAACAAAAAAAAAACCCAATCAGTGACTATCCTTGGTGAATCAAGTTGACATATAATGCATTCATTAAGAAAATACATGTCAACGATGGGATAATCCCATTCAATAAGTTCTTTTTTCTTGAATTTTCAGATGTGATTTCATGAGCAGGCGATGATTCATTCTTAATCGGTGATGATGCCATTTATATTTTGTTTTAGAGAGTTTTTTTTCTTGTTGACTTCATTTTAGGGGATTTTATTAATTGTGATGTCCATTGTAGATTTTATTGGGTAAGTGATTTCTGTAGGCTGCATTAAGACCATCTTAATGACAAACTGTACCTCAAAGAAACACATTCTCAAACTCTTGAAGAGAAAGTAATGCCTTTTGTACAGTGCCTTTATGAATAAAAAACTTTTTTTTTTTATGTTGGCTTTAATAGGTTGCTTTGCAGTTGTGAGGAGTTGGATGTGACATTATAGGGAAAAACCACTATTGACTTCCCAGAAGATGAAGTATTTGCTAAAGAAAAAGAAGGACCAGTTATTCTTGCATTCATCTCAATGTCAATCATATCATACAATGGTATTTTCCTGACAGTTGTAATGGAATTCATTATGTTTGCTTATTTAAGTGCATCCTTGTAAGCACATGACCATAAATAGTTCATCTGTTTCATATCAATTGTAGACTTTGTTAGTCCTAATAGTACTTCAGCGATTAACGGCTAGAGTTTTTATAATCCAGACATCCTAGATATTAAAGCCTTTCTTGATAGGTCGGTAATTTCAACCTCGATCAACTTATATTATACATTTAACTATGTGATATTTTTTCCTACTATTGTTTATATAACCTCCGTATGACAAAATTGAATGAGTTATGCTTATTGCCAACCCACTAGTTGATCTAGAAGAAGAAAAGCAACTTAACTGCAAAATAAATATGCAACTTATTGATTTAAATGTCCATACTGACAAGGTACACTATTTATTTTTTTCTTGACAACATGCTTTGTCTAATTTAATGTTATAAACATTTTGCTCTATAATGTAGGAAATAAAGTTTACATGCACTGCAAAGATCAAAATCCTTAATGCACACACTGGGTGGTACCATAAAACATGCCCTACTTGCAAAAGCAGTACATAGAATTATAATGACATAGTTTGGTGCAACGGGAGATGTGGAGCTTTTAAAGAAATGCTTATCCCTTGGTAACATACACCTCATAACTCATCATGGCTATGCTTTTTATTATTTACTCTCTCCATCTTATCTACTCTGCTTGTTACATATAAATAGGTACAAATTAGATCTACATATTGAGGATCCGACTGGAATTGCTTCTTTCTTTATTTTCAATTGGCTAGTTGTTGATCTTATTGATGTCCTCACCAATAGCTTAGTGCATAATCTTTGAGAAAGAAGCTCAATCCCTTCTTTTATGACTCAAATATATGGCCTAACCTATAGTTATTAAAGGTGTAAGGCGTACTAAGGCACTAAGGGTCTTGGAGCCTAGGCGTAAGGTGCAGGCACATGTCTGAGCGACATGAGGTGCAAAAATAAAAAATTAAAAAAATATAAATTTTATTATTAGAGTACGAGTAAGGTGATATAATATTATAATTATTAATATTCAATACATATTAAGTAATAACAACAAAAAAACACACATACAAAGAAAGAAAACTTAGTAAAGGTTTTAAATTCTAAACACACAAGGCTCCTAAGTTTACTAAAGACTTGAAATCCTAAACACATAAAAATCGTAAGCTTAATAATAATACTAAATAACAAGTTCTACTCTTATCAATTATGAATTATCAAAGCAAAACACAATTATTCAATCATCATCAAGCTTAGTATTTTCTTCATCATCATCATCAAATTGATCATCTCTAATCTCATCTTCTTCTTCATATTCTTCAACATCATCTTTTTCCTCTTCTCTAAGTACTAAAGGAATGTTGGCTCTCATATGAGAAGATGTTTTTACCTTTCCTTTTTCTATTTGTTTAGGCTTAACATTTGAAGTGGAAGTAGGTGTAGTGCTTTTACCTATAGTAGGATATGTTGCCTCTTCAACTCCACTAGCTTTAGCAACTGCACCCCAAGCTAAATCTTCACCATCAAACACCAATTCATCTTCAACATCAAGTTTTCCATCCATTTTATCCATCAACCATTCATTACTATCATCAATATCACTCAAAGAAATGGTGTAAATATGGTCTTGTGCATCATATTGATGTTTTATTGCTTGATTTTATTTCACAGATACTAAATCATTTAAGCATTGCTGAGCTAGCCTATTTCTTTTTTTGCTATAAATTTGCAACATATCACAAATTCATAGTAACTTGATAAGCAAGATATATAATAATAAATTGAACACTCTACTTTTAAAAGGAACATACTAACATAGTAAACATTCAATATAATTACTTACATGGTCAAACATGCTCCAATTGTGTTCACAGCCAGAAGCACCGTAAGTGAGGCTAAGCACTTTAATGGTAAATTTTTATAAATTTAAAGTTGATGATATATAGGATTTCCACCATTCAGTTGGAGATTTTACTTTTCTATGTCTAATGGCCAACTCCATCCCAAATATCCCTTATGCATTTCGATATAATGTGAGTTCGTCAGTAATTTTGTCCTACTCATCATGGCTTAGAATCTATCTCTCTAAAGTTTTATAAAATCCTATGATCTTCAGATATATCGAGATTTGAATAAAAGAACTCTAGATTAAAATAATGTCCTGTTGCACGCAAAGGCTAGTGAAGTTGGCATTCCCATCTTTTGTCGATGGCTTTGAACACTTCCTTGTATTTTTCTTTTTTGTCATTAAAAGACTTCATAATAGCTTTTTTACCCTTATCCATAGCCTCATAAATATAACCCATTGCAAGTTTTTTTTTCACCATTAACTAATCTAAGAACACGAACCAAAAGATCAAATATCTTCAAGATATACACAACATTGGTCCAAAATCTAGGCATCAAGATCATTTTAGTTGCCTTCTTTCCAGCAGCTTCTTTTGCCCATTTGCTATTTGTCCAATCGTCTGAAGTGAACATTTTTCTTAAATTGTGCTTCTACTTGTGTATCCTTTGAAGAGTTAGAAAAACACTAGCAAATCTTATGACACTAGCCTGAACAAGGTCTCTTTGTCCTGTGAAATGCCTTATTAATTTGACCACACCTGGGCAAACATAAATGTAGCCATTCAAGCTCATTGCCTGCTTCAATGTTACTTTAAAAGTAGATAAATTCCTAATGTCCTCTAAAATCAAATCTAGGCAATGTGTAGTACAAGGTGTTCAATATAAATATGGTCTTTTGGGTTCTACTAATTTTCCTACAAAAGAAATAAAGAATTAGTGAATTTAACATGCATGAAATGACTTCATTTTCTAAGAAAAATGTGATTGAGGAGAAGAAAGGTAGTTTCTTACCAGTAAGCACAACAGAAGTTGCATTATCGATAACAACTTGCACAACCTTTGCCTCTCCTACACGCTCCACAAATCTATAGAGCAATTCAAACATTTTCAGTCCAGTCTTTGAATATTTAGATGCATCAATAGACTCAAGAAAAACTAAACCTTTAGAGGAATTCACTAAAAAAATTAATGAGTGTCCTTTGCTTTTTGTCTGTGCAACCATCTGCCATGATAAAACAATTATATTTATCCCATTCTTCTTCTTAAGACTTCATCATTGTTCTCATGCTATCAATTTATTTTCTCAAGAAAGGAACTCACACCTGATGATAGCTAGGTGGTTTTAAACCTACACCATATTGGCCTATAAACTCCACCATTACTTGAAAACTAGGATAGTTAACAACATTAAAGGGAATAGCCATATCATATATCCATCGAGCTATGTCTCTACAAGCTTTTTCTCGTAATTCCTTTTTGTATGCTTCATTTATCGCAGTTTGCTTCTTTTTCTTCAACCATTTCTTACTATGAAATTTTTTTTCTACATTAAAAGCAAAATACACATCTATTGGACCTTTTTGCCTTAGCCTCTTTAGCATATTCACGGATTTAGTACTACTATCCTTTAAACCTTTACTAGCTCCAATATCATCCAACTTTGGAGCATCATCACCATAAGTATCTACATCCACAAAATATGGAATTACAAGTTATTGGACTAGGTTGGTCAAACCTAAGTCATATACATTTTTTGATCTTGGCAATGAAGATTGATTGACACTAATGTTTTATTTAAGTGTTGTTTTTACAGTGTATAAGTTAGGTTTTCGTTGGAAGTTGGACGAAAGTCTACATCTCTAACTTTGAGTAAGACATCCAAATTCGCAATCAGAATCTTCTAAATAGCAACCGCGACCTTGTGATAAGGATGGATGAAGTTAGGTTAGAATAATTCATGGAAGAAATCATAGCTGTGATCTAGCCAAGGGAAACTTAAGTGTCACACAGTGGAATTCGCATCCTATGCCACGATCGCTAATTTCATAATTGAAATGAAGGAACTAAATCTGTAACCACAATAAGCCAAGTGTCCAAAGCAACCATTGGAATATCAAAATTCATGAAGGTTAAACACCTATCACGACCACAACCAAAGAAAGTGTTTTCTCCTTATCAAAAGCAGAGGAATTCACGATCTCAATCGTGCCCTAAAAGGACATCAATCGCGACTGTGACTTTGGTTTAATAGTGGAACACAACCACTATATTTCTTGGAGCATCAATGACACATTGACATGTGGACTAGCTGTTAGACATAAAACTAGGTTCTCTGCCCCAATTTTGGGCTTCTTAGTGTAAATTGAAAAATCGCGATCTCGAAATGCCAGTCACGATCATGACTTCAGTTTGATAGGCATTTAATGCAAAATCTGCCTAGCTTACCTTAGAGATTTAGACATAGTTTGTGAGCAATATCTTTTTGGTGGATATTGCTTATAAATATTCCACCAAACATATGTAAATGTAAGAGAATTTCATTAATTGTAACCAAACTCTTGCAAATTTGCTTGATAACTTCTTATTCTTGATTGTGAAGTCTTGATTGTTTAGTGTTAGATTAAACACCTTTGTAATTACATTGAGAGTTAGCCTAGCTTCCAAAACTCTTGTAAAAGTTAAAGAGTGAGCATGTCTAAAACACTTGAGTAAGGTTTTGTGTGAGTCTAGAAACACAAAGTGTAAAGGTTATGTGTGAGCCATAAAACACATTGTACAAGTTTGGTGTGAGCTTGGAAACACCATTTTGAGTTGAGTGAAATTCCCAATTGTGAAGAATTGGGAAATAGATGTAGGGTTTGTTAACACCTGAACCACTATAAATATCTTATCTTTATTGCTTATACTTATTCTCAATTCTCTAAACACCTAACCTTCCCTCAAAATTTTTTAATCTCCCACCAATTCAACCCCTCTTCTTGGTGTACTAAGGCTAACAAGTGGTATCAGAGTTTCGTCTCATTTCAAAGCTTAATTGTGTAAGAAAAGGTCATGGCATAAGAAGGAATCCATACCCATCTCAAGCTTTATTTTGATGGATCTGACTATACCATTAGAAGTATAGGATGAAAATTTACTTGGATAGCAATGTGATGGATCTTTGGGACATCATATCTCAAAAGTGTAAGCCATCTACTAAGGTGGTGGATGGAAGTGAAGAATTGATCCCAAGAGAAAAGTGGGTTAAAACTCATAAGAGATCCAACAGAAGAAATAAGAGAGCTATAACAATCTTTTTAAGTTCTCTCTCAAGAGAAGAAATTTGAAGGGTCCAATACCGCCTCACAGCTCATAGGATTTGGAAGGCCTTGGAAAACTACCATGAAGGCACTACTTGGTGAAGTCTAGTAGGCTTGAAATGTATATGACTGAATAAGTGTTGTTTATGATGAAGAAAATGAAAACATCACAGATATGATGAATAAACTCCTTACAATTGTCATAAACATGAAAAAGTTTAGAAGAATTTTCACTAATCATAAGGTAAATTAAAAAATCCTTAAATCTTTACCTCTTGAAAACTTTGGTGCCAGGGCTTACAACATTTAAAAGTCAAATTCAGAGATTGGAAAAGTGCCAACCGATGTTCTAATAGGCAAGCTTCTAACTCATAAGCTAGCCTTGAAAAAGGATGAAGAAATGAAGAAGATGAAAGGACAAGGAGACAAATCGGAAAAATCAGAAAGAAGAACTTTGGCTCTCAAATCTTGATCTAAGGAAAAAAAAGTTGAGGTGGCCTTAAATGAAGAGGAAAGTGACAAAGAGGAGGAGGAGCTAGCCATGCTTTCAAGAAGAACAAAGGAGCTGATAAGGAGTATAAAAGAAAGAAGAATCTTTAAGAAAGCAACTCTAAACCCCAAAGAAAGATTGGGTGATGTTATATGCTATGAATGTGGCAAACAAGGCCATATCAATAACGAATGCCCTAAATTGAAGAAGAAGAAGAATAAGAAGAAATGGGACAAGGAAAAGAGAAAAAAACTTCAAAGCCACTTGGAATGGCAACTTAAGTGAGGAGGATGAAGAGAAGGAAGTTGCAAACCTGTGCTTCATGGCACAAGATGATTTGTCAATTGAGGTAAGTTCTTCTCCCCATTCTTATGAAGAATATGGTGACTTAGATAACATAGATGATGGAATTTTTGAAGCTCTCACCTTGAGATGTGACAAATATAAGTCACAAATGAAATCTTACAAGAAAAAATGTTTTAAGCTAGAGGTTGAATTTAAATATTTGAACTATCTTGTAAGTAAATTGAGGACTTCAAATGAAGAACTCAAAAATTTTTTTGAGATTCTTTTAAAATCATCTTCATCCCTAAACTCTATGAGAAAGGAAAATGACTCCTTAAAGTTTGTAGTCATTGAGCTTAAAAATTATATTTCTAAGTTTCACAAAGAAAAAGAAGCTTTGGACACACTTATTGCATCTTAAAGGCTTCCTTTAGTGAAACATGGTATAGGCTTTAATGGAGCCTCCTCATCTACACCATCACCTATAACCTTCATTAGAGCCTCAACACTTCAAACATCTAGCATTGAGGTAGTTGGTAGGAAAAGTGCTTAAAGCATACCAAAGGTAAAGGTAAGGCACTTCAATGCTTAAAGTCTATCTCTAAGAAGGCTAATCACACATATATTTACAACAAAAAACATGCTCACCTAAACATGAATCGAAAGTTCACTTTTATGCCCATCCATTCATGTTCATGCTGACATTCACACTATGCTGGTATGAGAAAAACTCCTACTCATACCAAGGCCATGAATAGGAGGAAGACTCATACGTCTAAACTCCAATGCCACTATTGCATGATATTTGGTCACATCAACATTTATTGTTATATTAGAAAGGAACATCTCAAGTTGGAGGATCATTCTAGGCCTAACCCTCTAGGACCTAAGTATGCTTGGGTACCAAAACAAAAATGATTTATTTATGTTGTGTAGGATTGCTTGGTAGCCACTAATGAAGCAAATGATTGGCATACAGATAATGGATGTTCAAAGCACATGATGGGTAATAAGAAGCTATTCATGGCCTTAAGAGAGAAAGAGGGTGGCAATGTCACATTTGAAAACAATGCAAAGGGTAAGGTAATTGGCATTGACACCATTGGTAAGAATGGTTGTTCTTTCATTAATGATGTTTTATTTATTGATGGATTACAACATAATTTGCTTAGTGTAAGTCAATTATATGATAAAGTTAATAAAGTCACCTTTAACCCTAGAGAATGCCGAGTTACCATTTTGGTGGATAAAAATGTAGTCTTCAAGGGTGAAAGGAAGGGCAATACCTACCTAATTGACTTAGACAATTTAGCTAACCAAACTTTTAAGTGTCTTGTGTCTCTTAGCAACGAAGCTTGATTTTGGCATAGAAGACTTGGACATGCTAGTATGGAGCTCCTACAAAGCTTATCAAAAGGAAAACTAGTGAAAAGTCTTCCCAAGGTAAAGTTCTATAAAGATAAGACAAATGGACTATACCAAATGGGAAAGCAACATCAATCTTCTTTCAAAGCAAAAAATGTTGTAAGTACATTTAGACCTCTTCAACTTATCCATATGGACTTAATAGGACCTACTAGGAGTGCTAGTTTACGTGAAAAATTTTATGCACTTGTCTTAATTAGTGACTACTCTAGGTTTACTTGGGTATCCTTTCTAGCTCATAAGCATGATACTTTTGATATTTTTAAAAGTTTTGCAAAAAAAGTTCAAAATGAAAAGGGTTACTTCATTTCTTCTATAAGATTTAACCATTGAAAAGAATTTCAAATATAATCTTTTGAATCTTATTGTTTAGAGAATGAGATTTTTCATAACTTTTCAACTCCTAAAACACCACAATAAAATGGTATTGTAGAGAGGAAAAATAAGACACTAATAGAGATGGCTAGAACTATGCTCAATGAGTATTTATTACTTAATTACTTTTAGGCTAAAGCTATTAATACTTCATGTTATATTGCAAATCGTGTTTTCAAAAGACCCATTCTTAATAAAACCTCTTATGAGATTTGGAATGGTAGAAAGCATAAGTTGTCATACCTAAGAGTGTTTAGATGTAAGTGTTATATCTTGAATACCAAAGATAATCTTGGAAAATTTGATTCAAAGACAAATGAAGGTGTTTTCCTAGGTTATTCCACCACTAGCAAAGCCTGTACAGTTTTTAATAAGAGTTCTATGGTTGTTGAAGAGTCTATGAACATTGTGTTTGATGAATTTAGTAAACTTGATCTTGGAAAAGGTTCTCTTACTGATAATCTTGTAGATGATTTTGAGAAATTAGAATTGGAGTCAACAACAAGAGAGGTGGATAAAGACCATAATTCAAGAGAAGAAGTGGAACCTCAACATCAACAAGTAGAAACCCCAAATCTAGAGCTTCCCAAGGATTAGAGATTCTCTAAACATCACTCAAAGTACCTAATCATTGGTGATACATCCAATGGTAAAAATACTAGATCTCAACTCAATTATTTAGATAATAGTCTTGCATTTGTTTCTCAATTTGAGCCAAAATCTATTGATGAGGCTCTTGATGATGAGAGTTGGTTAATTGCAATGCAAGAGGAACTCAAACAATTTAAGAGAAATAATGTATGGGAACTTGTTCCTAGGCCTAAGGAATACCCTATTGTAGGTTGCAAATGGATGTTTAGGAATAAGTTGGGTGAGAAAGGGTTTATCACTAGAAATAAGACTAGTTTGGTTGCAAAGGAATACAACCAAGAGGAAGACATTGATTATGATGAAATCTATTCCCCTGTAGTAAGATTAGAGGCCATTAGGATTCTTTTAGCATATGCACGTCACATGAATTTCAAACTTTTCCAAATGGATATTAAAAGTTCTTTTTTTAAATGGTGTCTTTAAGAAGGAAGTTTTTGTTAAACAACCTCCGAGTTTTGAATCTCATATCTTTCCAAATCATGTTTTTAAATTGAATAGAGCCTTGTATGGTTTGAAACAAGCTTTAAGAGCTTGGTATGAAAGGCTAAGTTCATTCCTTTTGAAAAATAACTTTGAAAATGGGAAGGTTGACACAACTTTTTTTTATAAAAAGACACAATTATGATACATTAATTATGCAAATATATGTTGATGATATCATTTTTAGTGCTAGTAATGAATCTCTTTATAAGTATTTTCCTAAGTATATGATTAGGGAATTTGAAATGAGCATGATGGGAGAGCTCAAATTCTTCCTTGGCCTACAAATCAAGCAAATCAAAGAAGGGATTTTCATCAACCAAGCTAAGTACATAAAGGATATGCTCAAGAAATTTGCCATGGAAGGATGTAAGGTAGCAAAAACATTAATAAGTGCTACCATCAAATTGGTCAAGGATGAATCGGGTAAGTCAGTTAATGAGAAGAGATATCGAGGTATGATTAGTTCTTTACTCTATCTTACCGATTCTAGAACTGATATAATGTTTAGCATATGCATGTGTACTAGATTTTAGTCTTGCCTTAAAGAATCTCATTTTAATGCTATTAAAAGGATTTTCAAATTTCTACATGGCATATTGCATATAGGTTTATGGTATTCTAGAGATTTATCATTTAGCCTTATAGGTTATTCATATGCGGATTATGTCGATAGTCTTATAGAAAGAAAGAGCACTTCAGGAACTTGCCAATGCATAAGAGAATGGTTAGTGTCTTGGTTTAGTAAGAAGCAAGTTTTGATTGCTTCATCCACCTCTGAAGTAGAATATGTAGCTGTCGGTTGTTGTTGCACCTAAGTTTTTTGCATGAAATAATAATTAAAGGATTATGGCAAAGTTGTTGATCACATTCCTATCAATGTGATAACACTAATGCAATAAATCTTTCAAAGAATGTCATCCAACATTCTAAAAGCAAATATATATTGCTAGTTAACCATTGATCACACTAGTTTCTAAGGATTTTTTCTCTGTTACTCATATTTTGTAATTAGTGGTCGCGACTTACTGTTCGCGATTGCAAATTTGATTAACTGCCATGCATTTAAATGATTTGACTGCCAACCCATGGCAACCCCTCATTAAATGAATTTTTGACCACTTGTTATCATCTTTACACCTCTTCCTGGCCTATTTAAATCTTTAAAATATGTTTTAACTCACAGTTGCTAAATTACCTCATCTCTCTTCATTCTTACTCTCAAAACCTTCTTCAAACTCTCTCCCATCTACAATGGCCCTCAAGAAAGCCTCCATAGTAGAAAAGGGAAAAACAGTAGCTCAACCATCTGGTCCTTCTGCCCTTTACATGATGAAAAGGGTCACTAAGGAAGAGAAGGATTGATATAAGGCTACCTCTTCCAAGATAATTCAACCAAATAAAATTCCCTCTATATTTCTTCTTGAGTCACTTGGGATTAAGGATGAGATCTATGCTTATCTTTCAAATTTAGGGTAGACTGAGTTTATTTTCCATGACGAGCCTAGTTATGAGGAGATAGTATGGGAATTCATGTGCACACATTATTTAGTCAGAGTTTTGGTCTGAAATTTCTATAAAGACCAAACACGATCCAAAGACCTTCATAGCCAAATATATTTGAACCTTACCTAACTTGCTACTTCATCGTATCATCACCTTTTCTGTTAATAGGTGATGGTAACGAGAAGGTCTCCCAAAAAGATCTAGCCTTCCTTTTATGCTTAATTAAAAATAAATCAATCCAAATCGATCGATACCATATGGATCAATTGATTCATATGAGTACAAAGCTAAAGAGCCAATTTCTTCTTCCATCTCATGTAGCTACCATCTATCATTATGTGGGTGCTCTTAATGAGGGAAATGAAAAAATTCCTCACTAAAAAGTTTTTGCCATCCCATAACTTTCTAGACTTACCTTACCTTATTAATGCAAAGGCAATTCATCCTAATTCATACATTTATACCTTAGGTGCATTTGGGGCAAAAAAGTTAAAGACTTTCCAAGCTTCAAAAAGGAAAAGGCTAGTCATCAAAGAGGGTGCTCAATCTATTCCACCTCCCTAACCTAAAGCTAAAGCCAAAATTTGTCTCTTTCTAATCAACAAGAAGCTTGACAAGATGATGAGGATGATAAAGAGAAGATTTCTCCTACTCTTCCACCTCTATAGCGATTTGGTAGATCTTCAAGAGAAAATAGGTGCTACTCTTTGCCACCTCCCTAATTTTGAGGATTTGGAGGACACACCTAAAGAAGAGGATGATGAAGAGGTTGAGGAGGGCGATGATGCTCAAGGTAGAGGAGTAAATGAAGAAACTGATGATTCCCGAGACGATGATAGTTCTCCAATATTCTAGTTTGTTATTAGTTTTTAGAATTTTTCTTTTATTTATTTATTTATGTAAAGGTTGTGATCACATAGTTTCTAATAAATAAAAGTGTTATTTTTATCATTTGCAATTGATTGCTTCATATGTTGTGGGGTTGCTCTTATTTGGTTCTTGTACTTATTTATTCTTTGTGATTATTTTATCTCAATTTATGCTTCATACACTTGACACTAATGCATCTTAGTTTAATGTCTAATCTTTACCCTTTTTTGATCTTACCAAAGAGGGAGAGAGGTTAGTAGTAAAAGAATATGCATAAGAGAAGTATAAGTTAAGGGGGAGCAAATAGCAATAGTTCTTTTTCAATCTTATAAATTTTTGATTATTTGATTAATAAGTTTTTAAATCTTTGACCATCCCAGCTTCACACTAATGCAATTCTTATTTTTGTTTTAAAGTAAAATCAATCTAAGTTGTCAAAATTAAAAAGAGGGAGATTGTTGGACTAGGTTGGTCAAACCAAAGTCATAGGCCTCTTTTGAAAGCATAAGAAATAGCATTAAGAGTGGGAATTAAGGCTATTCAACCATGTTTATCCTTTAGGACTACTAGAAAAAGGGAAGGGATAGTTTTCAAGAGTATCAAATTTATTCCTTATTAAAAGTGAGGTAATGGAATCTCTTGGTTATGATTATGGAGTAACCCCATATAATCATAACAATTCATTCTAAGATTTTAAATGGGATTTTTAACTTAAAGGTATTTTAAATGAGTTTATAAGTTATATGAGCATTTAAAAAAATTTAAAAGATTTTTAAATCCCTTCTACTTTAGTGTTCCTTAAGAATGAAAATGACTTGATTTTGATTGCTTATTTTATGATCCAAGATTGATAAATATAAGTTGAAAAGTAAGGCATAGATGGGGTAAGAATTCAGAGATGAATTAAGTAAGAAGGCAATTTGTAAGGCCTTAAGCTTCCAAAGGAGTCTTTTATAAATGAGGACTTTTTCCATACGTGAGGGTTTTAAAAAGGCTAAATTTTATGAAAATGGTGATTGTCTTAATAAAACAATGATGATTAGTTAAGATATGATGTCAATTAGAAAGTATGATCAAGGTAAATGATGGTATAGAATGCTAAGTTAAAAATGGCATTAAATGTAAGTTAAGAGAAGAATGCATATATAAGGAATAATGACTAATTAACATTAATGAATGATGGTATTAGAGGTTAAATAATGAGAAAATGTCATCATTATGCATAGAAGAAAGTTATGTTAAAGGATATGTCCAAAGAAATAAGGAAGGACGATGAAAACTAAGGTATAAGCTAAGTCTAATACATGATCTTTCGATGGTTACTAAGGTATGTAAATCTAAATAATGTGTGATTGAATAACATGTTAATAAATTTTTTAAGATATATTTTAAATGCCTATACTTGGTATTAGAGGTTTGCTGAAGGAAGGAACAAAAGATTGGAAGCAAAACTTCCAAAAGGTTGGATGGGCACTTAAATATTTTTACACCTTTCTCTCTTTATTTTTTTTTCCTAAACACAACTCTAACTTTATTTTCCATTAGTTTTCATACATAAAAAGGGTGTCTGAATTGTATTGAGGAAAAGGAAAAAAGGGTGGAAGTATAAGTTTCATAAGGGTTATGGGTTGGAAGTAGCATTTTTGGTGGATTTCTTATAAATGCTTTATTTAGGCATTTTAGTCTTTTTACACCCTTTCTCTTTATGTCTCGCCTAAATGCAATGCCAACTCTAGTTTTCATCATTTTTTAGTAGCCATAGCAGCAAAGAAACTCTCTCTAAACTCCTTTTCCATCCATGGCCATCAAATCAAACATGGAGAAATCAAGCAGCTTAATATCATTTCTCTATCTTTCAACCTTAGTTCCATGATTTCCTGTTTCTTTTAGGTAAATTCCCCATTTTAAATTATTTAAATATATGTGTTTTATGTTTAAATAAGTATGTTTATGATGTATTTAAACTATTTGGGAATGAGAGAGATAAAGTTTTGTGTTTGTATGACATAAAAAGTGACATTGTTTACAAAAGGAGTTTTAGAAAGTGCTTGAAGTGTATGGGCTATTTCTTTTGATTCTTGATGAATAATGGTTAACTCTATGTTAATTAGTGTTCTAATATTCATGTTTGAGAAGAGAATTGAGCTTAATTGGTGTTTTACACATTGGTTGAACTAAAGGCAATATTGATGTAGTATATGGATTGATTAAATGAATTCTTATTGATTATTGACTTCTTAAATGTTAGTTGGCATCCTTAAGTTTTTTTTATGATGAGAATTAAGGCTTGAGTGATGTCTAACACCTTAGTTATATGGAATTAGATATTGATGTCTAAATAAGCTTATGATTGTTCCTTATGTAAAAGAGTTTTAATTAGAAGGATAATTGATATAGTTTGAGTTCCTTAATATTATTTGAGTTCTTAGATGTTGTATAGAATTATAAACTTGAGGTTTAGAGTTATAAGTTAGAGCAAATGAAAGTTAGATTTTCATGCTTGATTGATGTCTAGGATTTCATTCTCCTTATAAGGGCTTTTGCCCTATTATGCTATATGTTATGTTTAGCGTACATGTTATATGGTTGAGTTTGAGTAACTCTTCACATTTTAAGTGCTATAGTCATGATGTAATGAATGCCTATGTTTAGGCATATGGGTGAGATGATTAAGAGCAAGTAAGGATAAAGCTAATAGCAAGTAAGGCCAAGGCAAAAAGATAGAGGAAGAGCAAAAATAAAGTAATGAAGAGCTATGGCTAATAATGAAAGGCGAGTGATTTTAGTTGCTTTCGTTATCCATTGCATGCATGCATCATATGATTAAATGTATAGGCCACAATAAACCAAGATATGTTAATATGAAAGTTATATTCATTCTTATGAGTTAGAATGAAATGTTGTGATGCAAATGTTGTGTATAAATTCCATATGATGTGAGGATAGTTATAACCTTTGACCTTTAGCCATTAATCATGATATCAATCCTATGCTTAACCTATAAAATAATCTATGTGTGTGGAGGGAGCTCTTTATGGGAAACTTAGTGAGGAATTTATATTGTCCAAATGTATGCTCACATGCCTTTACAAGAATGCATTTCTCGCTATATGACACATCCACATACATCATTTACATAGTAAAACATTACATACGTGGATAGTCAAGTCTATGGGAATCCTTACTAGATTTACTTATCCTTTTTACACAGAAGAGTTACTTCAAGCGCTCGTAGGAGAGTTGCCTCACAAGTCACGTCTTTCTCTTGCATGGGAGAGTTTCCTCATTAGTTATGTCATGCATGCATAACATTACATTATATTGCTTATACTCATTGTATAACTACCTACAACTCTATAGATTCCCACTTTTTCCCTAAACTACCCTCATATCACATAACATTTATATCATGTCATCTTATCTCATCCATTAAAATGCATATGGCTTTTATATTAACATATCTTAGCCTATTATGGCTTATACATTTAAACTCATGATGCATGTATGCAATGGACAATAAAAAGCAATTAAAATCTCTCATCTTTTATTGTTAACAATAACTTTTCCTTGCTTTGGCTTTGCTCTTTCTCTATCTCTTCGTCTTAGCCTTACTAGTATTTAGCTTTTTCCTTACTTGCTCTTAATCATCTCACTCATACATAAGCCTAAGCTTAGACATCCATTACATTATTATTATAAGAACTAATATATGAAGAGTTACTCAAACTCATCCATAGAATATATAACATAAACATAACATATATCATAATGGATCAAAAGCTCTAATAAGGACAATGATGTCCTAAACATCAATTAAGCATGCAAACATGACTTTCATTAACATTAGCTTATAACATAACTGTCATCCTTCATATGTAGCTCATTGTCGCCACTTCTTTTTATCTCATTCATAGTGCCAACATTAAAATCACCATATAATCATATATTAATACATTGTTAGAATCCTTAACTCATTTCATAGTCATCAATTTATACTCCTAAATTAATCAACATATTCGTTTCTCATCATACACCATCCATATATTCATTAAGGTGTTCATGTATTATCATACCACAATTAAATGAAGAAGATCTCATCCATTCTCATATAACCCTAATCATAAGGTATAAAGTGTCAAACAAATATCAAGAAACTCAATTTAACATCAATTCTCTTCATAAACATAATTCATTTACACAAAAACTGCAAAAAACCCATTAAGACATCAATATTTCCTCCATCTCAACCAAGCCATAAAACACCATTCGAGCTTCAATTCTCATCTTAAACATAAAATTAGGATTCTAGTTAGCATTTAATAACTCAATAATCATCAAGAATAAATGCAATCAATCCATATACATCAACTCATTTCAAAGCTCCAATTGTATACTATATTAATATTGCCCTTAGTTTAACCAATCTGTAAAACACCAATTAAGCTCAATTCTCTTATTAATAATGAATATAAGAACACTAATAAATATCTAATTAACCATTAATCATCAAGAATTAAAAGAAGCAACTCATACACTTCAAGCATTTCTATGACTCCTTTTGAAGACAACATTACTTTTCACGTCAGGCTAGCACCAAACTTCATCCCCTTTGTCACCACCAAGATTAAAAACACCATAAAAAAACTTATTGAAACATAGAACAATAGACAATAAATATGGCATATTATAACTTACTTGAAATAAAGAGGAGAAAGTCACCAACTAAAGAAGATGGATGAACAAACTTGATTTGGTAGCCATGGATGGAGAAGAGGTTTTGAGAGAGTTTATTTGTGTTTTGGGCTCCTGAAAATTGAGGAAAAATGGAAAAGAAGTTTTGTTTAGGCTAAAGATAACGAAAAAGAGTGTAAAAGGACTAAAATGCCAAAATAAAGAATTCCATAAAAATTCCATAAAAAATGCTACTTCCAACCCATACACTTATGTTTCCACCCTTTTGTACTTTTCCAAAATATACTTAAACACTATTTTTAGGCATGAAGAATAATGTAAAATGGAGATAGAGTCATGTTTAAGTAGAAAATAAAGATGAAAGGGTGTGAAGAGGCCAAAAAGCCCAAATAGAGCATTCAAACCTTTTGAAAGCTTTACTTCCAACCTTTTATTCATTTCTTCTACACACTTGAAATAACAACTCTATACATCTAAACTAAAACTAGAAAACATCATTGTCATATAATTTAAATGTACATTGGGCACACACTAAGCAAACATAAGCAACAACATTACGACAAGCCAACCATGCAACTATCTAAGTCTTCCTTCCTTCCTTCCTTTCTTCCTTCAAGACACTTTAAATAAAAAATTTAAGCATCTAGAATAAATCTAAAAGACTTCATTTTCATGTCATTTCATCACACATTAAGCATAATTACATACCTTAGTAACTATAAAAACCATGCATCTAACTTAGCTTATGCCTTAACTTCCATCATGCTTTTTCATTTCTTTTAGCATATCCCTTAACATAACTTCATTCCATATAAAATATTGAAATATTATTCATTATTGAACCTTTAATTCTATCATTCATTCATGTTGATTAATTATCATTTTTTACATATGCTTCCTTATATATCTTAAATTATACTTACTTCTTCATTATGACTTAGCATCTTTCACATTCATATCTCTTAGTCATTCTTTATAACTCATATTATATATTTATTAGTCATCATTATATCATTAAAATATCACCATCTCATTAAATTTAGCCTCCCCACACTCATCACTCAAGGGAAGGAGTCCTTATTTATGATAGACCCTTAAGAACCAAGTTTTGAGGGTTACTTAATTTCCATTATTTATCACGTTTGGATGTTGTGTACATGTTTTTAGACGGTTTAGAGCAAATCAAGGCCAAACCAGGCAAAGATGGCAACTTCAGGACCAAGATGAATATTTAAACAAGTAAGGAATAAAGCCTTTTATCATGCCTATATTTGCCACTAAAGTCGCTAATTGTAACTTTCCTTGAGGTGTATTGGCTATCTTGCTTGCGATCTAATCGATATGAAAGCTACATTTTAACTTATGTTTTAGCTCTTTTTAAAGGATATTTAAAGCTAACACTTAGGGCTTTATGTAGAAAGAAGAGCGGGGTAAAAAAAGACCTTCTAAATAGTCAAAAGAGGTATTTTGAGAGAAAAAAACAAGGAAAAATAAGCTGCAGTGCAAGACTAAGTGCAAGATTTTAAGAGATTATTAGATCATGAAAGAAGAATAAAAAGAAGAAGAAGAATAAGAAGAAGAAGAAGAAGAAAAAGAAGAAGAAGAAAAAGAAGAAGAATAAGAATAAGAGATTCATCAAGCTATTTGAGAGATTTATACAACCGAGGGTAGCCAAATCCCTAACTCATATACTAAATTATTTTATTTAATAATCAAGCATAAATGAATTTTAAATCCTTAGACCTCTAGAAAACTTATTTCTAGCAACCTAAGTTATAAATATTTAAAGGTTGTTAATTTAAAAACCTAAATTAACTCAAGCTAATTTAAGCCTAGAATTAACTAGTTTGAAAAGTTATTGAGAATTCACTCAATAACCTCACCCAGTTCTTTCAAGAACTTAAGAAGAGAAAAAATCTCATAAGCTTTTAGCCAAAGAAATCAATATTATTCAACTAACATGCTTTGGTCAAATAGGGGCTTTAAATATCCTCACATTGTTGAGTTTCCTATCTAGAATGAAAGAATAAAACCCCTAGAAAAGATAGTTAGTATTCAACCATAATGAGTTAAGCCTCATAAAATATAGCTAAACAACTATTTCCTAATTAAATAAGAAAGAAAATAAAGCACTCTAATTGGCTAAGGTGCAATTCATCCAAAAGAAGTTTTCCTTAGTTAAAAATACTTTTTAGAGTTGCTTTACAAGAAACAAAGACTAACAAAAGATCCTAGGAAGATATGGATATATCATATTCAGCTAATGAAGAAGAATCCTTGAAAAAGTAGGAAGGCAATGCCAACTAAGCAAATATTTAAAAGATCTTTTGCTTTGGTGCCACCTATGTTTCTTTATAACAAATGATTCCTTGTCTTGGTTTAAGACATTATCTATTATGTTTTGTCTTAAGATAACCTTATCCTCTATGTCCTATAATAGCATGTTTTGTCTTAAAAACAAAATATTTTGGGCTTTTCTCATATTTTGTTGGGCTCCTTAGATGGACTCCATAATGGGCCTTCATGCCTTGATTGGATGTAAACTAGGCTTGATGAAGATCCATTAAATGGTCCATGTGCCAACTTTTGTCCTTAAGCTTCAAGCTACAATATTTATGTCCAATAGCCCAAATGGCTTGATTGCATCATTCTCTATTTCTTTAAAAAGATTCATCCTTGAATGTTGGTATGCAAGAAAGAAAAAATCCAAATATAAGAATTGACAAAGATAAATCTAATGGAAACTTACCATGTGAGTTGCAAGTCTTTCCACCAAGATCAAACACAAATTGCATAAACCTACTTGAAGAAGGGTTAGAACATGTCAACCTATACAAAGAAAGACTAAAAGATTAAAAATTCAATTGAAATTTTTTTTAAAGATCATGCTTTCCACCTAGTATGGAGAAATAATAAAGCATCAAACTTATTTAAAACAAAAACTCTTTACAAAGAAAATCTAAGTTTATCAATATATAATTTGGAATTTAAAGAGAGGCTAGGAACACAATAATTAAAACAAAACCTAGAATTGAAAGAAGTCAAGTGTTTAAAACTAAAAGAAGAAAAAAACAAATGTCTAAAGTAAAAAGGGAACCTAGAAATGTAAAAAAAAAAAAAAGGTTTAAAAGAATAAAACAAACATTTAGAACAAATATAACACAAAAGATAAAAAAAGTTGTATAAAAAGAAACACTCTCCTCTAATCTTAGTGGAAGGTTCATTGTATCCAAATGTCTTTATGCTTTTAGCGTACGTTCTCATAAACATTTGAGAAAATAAGAAAGATCAAGTAGCCATTTCAAGATAAAAGGAAAAGAAACTAACTAAAAAAAAAAAGAAAATGCAATGCCATATTTAAGTATGGTGTATAGAGGATGGGGATTATGACATGCACATTTGAAGGAGCATATGCACGCCATAATTAAGTTTTTAGTCATGTGTCATTGAGGACAATGCCATATTTAAGTGTGAGGGGGCATTATGATCTTATGCTTGGACCTATATTATGTTTGCACCTATGTACAAAGCTAAATAGACAAAAAAAATTTTAATTTTTGCAATGATATATAGGTAAGTTAAGCTTTATTTAGTATTATTGAGTAGCTACGAAAGAGATACCATTCTTAGGATGAATTTGAGTTAAATAAATCCTGAGTTAGTTACTAAATTGAGGAATATAACTTATGGATTTAGGATAGTTGGAATGCAATGATATTGTGTTTTGCATGTATATTAAAATAAGTAATTTGACTAGCTATGAATACATATAATTACATGAGCTTAGATGAAAAATGAATTGCTATTGTGCTTTGTTGGCTGATAATGATGAAGTAGTTTAATGTATATGATTTAGGAATGATCAAGATAAGTTCAAAAAAAGATAAATAACTACTCCACTATTTTTAGGATGTTGAGTAACTGAGGATCTTCATAACCAATGTCGATTTTTGTGTAAAGCTTTAAACTAACAACATCATGTAAAATAACTTGAATGAAGTTTTAAGTTAACTAGGTGCATTCATGGCCTATGTCTATATTTGCATAAAAAAGGCATATAAATTATTTAAAAAAGAACAAAAATGGAAAGGTAGTAAGATGAATCTTAAAAATCTCATGTGGTTAAAATTATTCTTCTCATTGCTGATTAACAAAGGCAATGGTGCTCTAACATGTTTTACATCATGATTATGCCTATTGATGATTGAGTTAGATAAATTGTTGAGATGTATGTGTAAAATATAACCTTATTTTCTCTAACTTTCCAAGAATGAGTGAGTTTACTTTTTAACATAGTAAGTTAACCTAAGTGCATTTGCTTAAGTAGGTTCTTGTTTAGTATATCTTTTATGGCACTTAAGTGATTATTATTGCAAGCATAATGAGGTTATATATGTTTTGTAAAATTATGAAGGAATTTTAGGTATTTATTCTTTATTATTTGAGGACAAGTAATGATTTAAGTATGGACAAAATTGTTAGGCTTAACTTATTCACAATTATTTAATGAGATTTGAGCTTGATTTATTGTTAATCTATGTTTAAATTAAGTTATTGAGTTAATTTGTGTTATTTCTCATATTTGGATGTCATATAGGTGTTTTAGTAAGTTGAGTGAATTAGGATCAAACTAGGTAAAGATGGCAACTTCAAGCTAAATATTTGAACAAGTGAGGAATAGAGTTGTTTATCATGCCTACAACTAATGTAAATCCTATCCACATTCATTGGTATTCTTACATGAACATATTCATTGCATAAATGATTTGCAATCCCACATGAACATATGTAATGGATAAATGATCATTTAGATATGTGAATTGGATAAACATATATGTAATGTTTGCATAGTTGCATGGTAAATTATCTTATGTTGTGTGCATGATATAGTATCATAAATAATGGTATTTTAGAGCTTATTTAAAAGTATAATGAGCATATGAGGATTAGGAGATGGATGGAGGTGATGAAAGAGTGAAGAAAATAGACTAAAAGAGGAATATTGAATTTCCAACCAATGATAGTGAGACACCATGATTTTATCTTATTAGGGTAGTATACAAATTAAAATTTTCATCTTTTTGGATCATATTGGAGAGCCAAAAACATGAGGGAGTGCATAAAATAGAAAGAAAGAAAGGAAGAAAGGAGGAAGAAGAAGAAGAAAAAGAAGGAGAGGGAGAAAAGTGAGCTAGCTTGGAGGAAACCATAGGATTTTCTAGTTTTGGCAAAAGAGGCAAGTGATTTTATCTTATTTAAACATAAAAATCCACCCTAATAACATGTTAAACATGCATGATTAGGAAGAATTATGGAGAAATTTGAGGTAAAGCTCATGTATGGAGGTTGAAGCTCAAAAGAAATAAGAGCTGATTGTGTTGGTTTTATTGTTAGAGCAAACATTGTACCCACGATTTCATAACCCTAGAAGAGGAATTAAGGATAGTGTAAAATATGAAAGTTAGAGCTTTGTGGGCCATATAAATGCTTGAAAAACAGTTTTGCTTAATTTGGTATGTGTGAGGAGATATGTCTCCTTCATTAGGGCTGGTTCACAACCAACTGAAATCTCCTCAGTCTTTCTATCTTTATATATTTTGATGACCTTATGTGCTTATTTAGACAAAGTTTAAAACATGGCATTTGTAGGTTTATATCCCTTCTAAATATCTGTAAAGCAATTTTTTTGAATTTTTTGTCTGAAAAGAGATATGACTCATTGATTGTGCTGATCCTGAACCCGATGACACCTCATCAGTTTTTTAATTCTGTTTCCAAGAATTTAATGGCCATAGAATCTAAATTTAATGATGTGAAAAACTTAAAAGTTGTATATTTATGTCTTATCTACATTTTAGTAAAATAATTTTGCTAAATTTATCTTGGTTGATGAGCTATTGCTCCTTCTTCATAACTAATTGTCAACATATTGAAAACCTGCTCACCTTGAGATTGGTCATTTGTTTTGGTGACTTTATAGACTGAATTAGAAAATGAGTAAAACATAAAAAAAATTTTCATTTATGTGTTATGTTACTTATAGTAAATCAGTTTTGCAATTTGATTTGTAAAATTTTAGATATGCCTAAGATTGTAAGACTTACTCAGATTGAAATGACATTGAAATAGAGCGAAATTCAAAATTTACCACATTTTCTATATGCCTTATATTAACATGGAATTTGATGATTTTATATCATTATGTGTCTAGTTTATTTGAAAAAAAGAATTTGCTGGACTAGGATTGTTAATCCTGGGTCTAGAACCTCTTTTGATCTTAACAAAGGAGATTGATCATCACTAATATTTCAAATAAGTGTTGATTTTGTAAACATGGATAAATCTCTCAATAAGAGATGAAAAGAGTTGTTAAATTCAAAAGTAACATGTAAATCGCGATCGCAATCCATGATTTGCAACAGCGACTCACGTTAAAACATGCTGAAAATCAGGTAGGCGAAATTGTAGAGCCATTCTCGGCCGCGATTCATTCAAATGAAGGAGTCCAAAAATGCCAGACGAATTTGCAGTGTGTGTCACGCCTCAGTCGCGACTGCGAATTTCAAAGTAACTCAAGATGGCAGCAAATCCACAAACCATAGCATGACAAGTGTCCAAGTGATCGTTAAAAGACAAAAATCGCGAAGGCTATGTGTTGGTAGCGACTGCGATTCGTGCAGTGGAAAATGCAAGTTTTGACAGACAAATTTGCATCCTCCTTCGCGTCCTGCACTAAGTAATTCGTGACCACTACTTTCATTTAGCAGTTGAAAGGCAACAACTATATTTTTCTGGTGAAACAATGAGAAGCCGCCACATGTACTAGTCGTTAGACACAAACGAGATTTTTTCGCCGTAATTTTTGGCTCCCATATGGAAATTCGAAATTCGTGACCGCGAATGAAGCTTATCAAGCATTTAATGCAAAATCTGTCTAACACACTTTGAAGATTTTGTACCAGTTTTATTGCAATGTCTCTTTGGTAGGTAGAGGCTATAAATATCTCACCAAACAGATGTAAATGCAAGAGAATTCATTAATTTCTAACTCAAACTCTTGCAATTTTGCTACTCAATCTTTTCTCTTCTTTAATTAATTATTTGGTGTGAGCATAAACACCATTTGTAAAGGTTTAAGTGTTACCCTGATAAAACACTCTAGAAAGGTTGTTGTGTGAGCTTGAAAAACACAAGTGTAAAGGTTGTTGCGTGAGCCTCTAAAACACAAGTTTAAAGGTTATTGTATGAGCCTTAGAAAACACAAGTGTAAAAGTTTGGTGTGAGCTTGAAAACACCATTGATAGTTAGTGGAATAGCCAATTACTGAGAATTGTGGAGTGGATACAAGGTCGATTATACTCGAACCACTATAGATTGTGTCTTTATTTCTCTTCTGCTCTTCTATTTTTAATTTCCACACACTAATTCAACCCCCCTTCTTTGTGCTAAGGGCCAACAGAATTAATTCATTTGGATAAGTATATCCAGAGTTATTTCTGTGAGAGTGTAGCAAGGTCAAGCTGCCAAATAAGGAAAATATGCATAAACACTAGTCCACTTGCATGGAATATGCCCATATTTGAATACCAAGCTTTCAAAATCATTTTGACATACTTATAACCATATATGTATCAAATTTTAGAATTCAAACATATTGAGGAAGACAAGAGAGAGGACCAAACCTACCATAAAAGTTAGTGACATTAAAAGGTGAGTAAAAACTTTAATCAGATTCTAATGTGTATGTATGATAATTTTATGATATAATTATGTTCTATTACATGTATATGTGATAGAATTGTTACATTTTACATTTGAATATAAGTCAAGTGAGAATTATATGCTCTTAATGATTACTTGGTATACCATTGTGAATGGACATTTGCATATGGAACTAAAAGGATGTTGTTACTGGCATGTCAAACACTTGCAAATCATTTGGAAAAGGAACCAATATGTCCTATTTGCATATGTTATTGATCAAATGATTCACTTGTTATATGCTAACCAATAAAATCAAATGTCACTTGAATCACATGAATTCTCCAGAACAGTGTTTGCCTTGCAAGGTCACGAAAAAAATCAATCTATTGCATTTGTACTTGCATAGTCAATTCTTAAACTTGTAATGTATCCTGTTGATATTTGATTTTTGGTAGTGCCATAAGAATCTGATTATTGTTTTTTTTTTCATTGAGTCATGACTCACCGAATCACAAGTATGTTTTTTCAAATACTAAGGCATAAGGTTTGGGTACTTTGGTGCATAGAGTTTTGCATAGAGACACATGGATCACAGGTTATTGGCTGAATTCTAACTCTCTCTCTCTCATTGTGTCATGTACATATATCTAGATAGGAACAAGTTTATGGTCACTAGCCTTGAGTATTAGTTAACATATATGTATACTAAATACATGTTGGATTGTGTATGTACGATGAATCAACCTTTGTGCATCTATAATTTTGGACATGAATGTCATGATTAGTAAATGAAAATGGTCATTACAACTAAAGTCATAGGTTGCAACTTTCCTAGAGGTGCATTGGTTGTCGCTCTTGTGACTCTTGTCTTAGGTTGTGACCTAGGCAATCTAGAAGCAATGTTTTAGCTCTTTTGAAAGAGTATTTAAAGCCAACACTTAATTTTTTTATAGAGAGAAAAGAGGAGTAAAAAAGGCATTTAAGAAAAGAAAATAAGGAGAAACAAGCTGCAATGCAAGATCAAGTGCAAGAGTTCAAAAGGTCATTGAATCAAGGAAAAAGGAAAAAAATAAGAGATTTTTCAGGCTATTTAGAGATTTCATCTTTCCTTTTCTTTATTCTTATTTCTTTTGTCAAAAATGATACTATTGATTTTAGATTTGTTTTATTAGTATGTTAGGCTAGATCTTTGATCTAGGACGTTGATGCAGCCATTGATAATGATAGATTGATTTATGATTTTAATGACCATGTTGGGATTTTATTCTCTTACAAATGAATGATTCTTGAAACTAATACTAGTGATTGCTTAATCACCAATTACATCATTTGTGTTTCATTTATTGATTCAAAGATTGTAAATTGAAATATACCTAAAATCAATCCCCCATTAGGTTAATTGATAGGTAGAGATACCCACTTAACTTGTTGCTATCACGTAAAGGTTTGCTATATCTAAATGGGTAATGTGTTTATAGTTCACATTGAGAGATGGATCTGGGGAAATGGTTACAAGTTAAGTGACTACTCGAGAGAGAAGACTTAACTATTATAGAGATAATTGATAGTTGCAAACCTTAATCCAACATAGCATTGAATGATTAATAATTTCGTCACTTTCCATTGGAAAGGTTAAGTTTCGTAAGTGTTTATTCATAAGGTTTTCTTTATCGATTGCTTTTGTCTTTTTGCCATTTATTTGTTAGTTTAATTTATTTACATTACTTTAGTAGTTTAGATAATATCTCAAGTATTCGATTTCTAGAAAAAATTGGAATCATCATATTTCAATACTTATTGACCTTATTTTTATGGGATGACATCTATACACACCCTTATGCACTATATTACTATGATTACCATTCTTTTACAGTTTTTAACAAGTTTTGTACTTGTTAAAGGTGGGCTAAAAGACTATTTTAAAAGAGAGAAGATAATAAGTGAGCTTGAGTTTTATTCATTAATATAGACCTAACCTATGTACACAATCAAAGAATGACATGATTGATGAGGAAACTTTCCCATATGAGATAAAAATATGATTGGTGAGGCAACTCTCCCATAAGCACTCAATTGGTGAAACAACTCTCCTATATGAGAAAGTTAAGTTAACCAAATAGGATCCTCCTATAGAGTTGAATACCTATTTGTGTAATGATGTGCCAAACAAATATTATATGCAGATGTTATGCCATATAGATAGAAATGCATTCATATCGAGTTATGTGAGCAAACATCTAAACAATATAAGTTCCTCACTAAATTTCCCTTAATGAGCTCACCCCCTAGATTATTTTTATAAGTTAAGCATAGGATTGATGCTATGATCAAATGCTAAAAGTTAAAGGTCATAAATGAAGGGTTTGAGTTTACATTTCATGTATTATATATATGGTTAATGCATTGCATTTTTTCTTCATAGTTGCCTATAGTAATGTCATACATGTATATTGAAGTAGTTAAGAACTAAGTAAAATGCTAAATTATATCTTATATTCTTAGTAATCTCCACAAAGTCTAAGTTATGAATAATGCGATATGTATATGTCTAAGGTTAATATATTGTAAAACAATTATGATGCATGATTAATGGGAATGATGTTAAGTGGATACTAAGATTTATGGCGCATGTAAGATAAGTGTTAAATGCTTATGATAATTAAAAGAATGTTATAGCTCGAATGACCTTAAGTGGACCTTTAATTCTAGGACAATCTAAATTGGCAAGTTTTATGTTTAATAATGTGTAAAGAATGAAAAGTGAGAAAAGGAAAGAATAAAAGGAATCAACTACTGAGTCTAGACTCTAACAGTCGTGTCATAATAAGAAATGAATTAAATGACTATAGTGTAATGTAAGAAGGTATTTTTATGAAATGTTTATGATTAAGATTAACTTAAATCCCTACCTCGCATTTGTTTTATCCTAAAAATTTAAGGTGGGCATTAAAAGTTAGAATTGTTTATGGGCTAATAAGTATAATTTTAGAATCTAAAGTATTAGAGAACTAAAGAATGGACTTTACTCGCGAGTATTTAGGCTTGTTATGGGTTTTGAAGGCCTTAAGTCTTCCTATTCCCTAGCATTGACGCAGCCTGAATTCTAGGTAGTGACAATGTATGTGTGTGAAATGGGTGATAAGATGAAACATACATCAAATGGATAAAATATAAAGGGGAATTAAAGGGTCATAAGTCTTGCAACCACTTTTTATCACTTCACTTTACAATCAAGCATAAAAGATGCAAGAAATAGATGCACTCCTAGACATAATAAATGCTGAGAGACATCCCTTGAAAAGGTATATGTGTGTGACGGTAATGAAATGAAACATATATACAAATTGATAAAATATAAAGGTGAATCAAAGGGTCATAGGTCTTGTAACCTCTCCTTATCACCTTCCTTCATAATCAACATAATAGATGTAAACCAAGCGTAAGCTTACCTATAAGAAAAACTAAAAAACACCCATCAAAATGACTTTTAAAAATAAAACATAGCTAAATATAGAGAATAGAGGTATTTGGTTGTTACAACCTACCTTATTTTGCATATCTCCAAATTTGGAATACAAAGAACGAAGCCAAAAATTAAAAGGTAAAGAGATAAGAGCACTACTACATATAATGCCTATGAGGAATAATAGTGGTATGTACAAATCACTAAATTATTTGTGTAGACAACAAAGATGTCTATATAGATGATTATGTGTCTTTATAAACCTCTGAATGTGCTATTGATAAAAAATTCAAAGAAGAAAGAAAAGAAAAGAGGGGAAAATTGGGGGGAAGGGGGGGGGGTGTAAAAGAGGCTTGAAATGGATTAAGGGTTAGCTTATGACCCTTAGAGGCACATTAATTGTATTATTCTCATTCAAATGCAAATATCCCAATGCAAAAAGGGGTTATGATTAGTCTTTTACCTTGAACCTTAGGTTTGTGTATGCATTTTGTGTTTTCTATATATGGGGAGTGTGGTTAAAGCTTAAGAATTTAATTTGGCAGCAATTTGCTAAGTAAAAATCAGCCTCCTTTACCATTTGAGAGGTGGGATATTTATAAAAATGAAAGAGGAGCGTATATGTGCTATTTAGCACAAGATTGCATCTTGTCTTTCTCCCTTACTCTTAGAAGTGATAAGATCACAAAATATTTTGTAATTGGGATTTTAAAATTCTTTGTACAATTATCTTGTTATCTGTATGACCAATTACTTGATTGTATATGTAAAAGGAGAAACTAGGTCACCATTTCAAAAGTTCATGTTGTTTGTCATTTTTTGGGATGTCTATAAGACCATATAAGTTTATTTTACAACCATGAATTTGGCTAACAAGCATCTTTTAAAAATTCAAAAAATTATGGTCTTAGGATTGGGCACCTGTGGGCTAAATTTGGATCAAGTTTTATCTAAACTTTATTTCTTTTTGGACATTATTATCTCTATCCTTTTGAGGTTAAAACTAACATGGTTCTCATCACATGACTTACATCTGAGCAATCCAATAATCTAGTGCTCACAAAGAAGCAAAATTTAGAAAATATTTACACAATCTAAACAACCTAATATTTGTGGTTTTATACCATTAAACAGAGGATAGTTGGAGCCCTATCAATGAGCATTGGTGTTATAACACCCATTTATATTTATTAAGCATGGAATTCATTTCCAAATATTCATATTTATACAGGTGAACTTGTCATTCATACATAATCCAAAAGGCATACCAATTCCTTATTTAATGTACATAAATGTTAAGTACAACCCATTTAATGTAGGTGACTATAAACTAATTCCTATTAGGTATATGGACATGACATAAGGAGAGATAAGGAGTGGAAATTTAACTGACAACCTGTGCTTCATGTGTCTATGTGTTAAACTTTATGCTTCAAAATGCTCACACCTTATGCTTCACTATTTCGAAAAAATAATTGCAATTTAGTAAATCATGACTCAGTGAATAAAAATAATAATTTGATTCTAATGGCACAATCAACAATAAGTTGTTATTAGGATACATTATAAGAACAAAGTTTAACTTATGCAACTTTAAATGCATTATATTATTTGATTTTATTATGATCTTGTAAGGTAAACACTATTCCTAAGAATCTATGTGAATCAAGTGATAATTGCTTTTACTAGCTAGCATATAACATGTGATTCATTTGATCAATAACATGTGTCGTAATAGGACATACTGGTCCCTTTGCCAAGTGATTTACAAGTGTTTGACAAGCTGATTACAACAACCTTTTAGTTCCATATTCAAGTGTTCAATCATAATGGTATAACAAGTAATCATTAAGATCATATAATTCTCACTTGACTTGTATTCACATGTAAATGTAACAATTTAATCATATACACACATAACAAAATCCAATTATAGCTTAAAATCACACATATACATATTGGGATCTAATGATAGCTTTTACTCACTTTTGATGCAACCAACCTTTATGGTGGATTTAATTGTCTTCTTAGGTTTCCTCAATGTCTTGAGGTCCTAACATGTAATACATATATGATTATAAATACTTCAAAATGGGTTTGCATACTTGATATACAACTATGGTCAAGTTTCATGGAAATGGGTCTAGTATTTATGCTTATTATTCTTGTATGGTAACTTGACCTTTTTACACTCTCACTATAATAACTCTAGCTATACTTATCCAAATCTCTTGATTCTTTTTCTAATTACACTGGACGCATGATGCTACAACATAGTCAAAATTAAAATCAATATAAGTCTTATAGAAAATATGGTAAATTTTTCAATTCTTCTTTGTTCTTATGTAAGCATAATATGATAAGACCTTATAGGCTATATCTCAAAATGCATATACCCAATTAAAGAATTGATTTACTAGTAGCTATAAAACACATAAAAGAATATTTTTCATATTTTATACTTTGTCTAATTCATTTCATAGGATCATTAAAATAAGTGAGCAATCTTAAACTGAGTAGGCTTTAGCAGGTTCAAGATCAGTCATAATCAAGAAGTAATATCTTTTCCATCACAAGATATTCAGTGAAACTATTTTATAACAATTTAGATGAGACATAAATATACAAGTTTCATCTTTTGCACTTCACCTAATTCCCATTCTAGGGCCTTAAAATTATGAGTAAACAAATCAATAGATTGAGTAGGTTTCAATAGGTTCAAGGTCAGTCATAATCAAGGAGTAATATCTCTTCATCCATAATATATTTAACAAATTTATTTCACTAGCATTTAGTATAATATAACTTTACAAATTTCATGTTTTACACTTTGTCTATCTCAACCTATAAGGTCATCGAAACATATGGAAAATCTAAGACTAAGAAGGCTTCAACAAGTTTAGAATTAATCCTAATGAAGGAGTCGTATCTCTTCACACACAACATATTTAGGAAAAATTTTTTACATGAAGTTAGATGAGTCATAGATCTAAAACTTTCATGGTTTGCCTAATTCCTTTTTTAGGGTTATGAAATTGTACTTGCAATATTATGTTCTAAAAATAAAACCAACACAGTTCAACTTTTCTTTTTGCTTTGCTTCTAACAACTTTCATATATGAACTCTAGCTATAATTACCCATAATTCTTGCTAGTTATGTATGTCATTGAGGAGGAATTTCATATAGGAAGAAGAAGAAATCTCTCATCCCTTTTGCCAAAAGTAGAAAAGCGTGGGATTTCTTCCTAGTTAGTTTATGTCTTCTTTCTTTCTTTCTTTTGTTGTACCCCGTATATTTTTCTTCTCTTATCTTATCTTAAAGGAAGAGAATTTCAATTTGTGTACCTACTCTAATAATATAAACATATGATGGCTTGCTATTATTGGTCAGAAGTTTAATTTTTCTCTCTTAGCCCCTCTATTCCTTCCATCATTACCTCTATCCCCTACTAATTCCCATATGTTCCTTATACTTTTAATAAGTTAAAAGGCATATTTATTTAAGATATTATAATATGCATACCATATAGGGCAATTTGGAATGAAACTATGAAACATCATATCAATATTCAATTGTGCTAAATGCAATTATATAAATGTTATCAGCATGTTTATTAAATGCACATATCTAAGTGATTATTTATGGAATACATATGTTCATGTGAGATTGAAAATCATTTATGCAATGCATATGTTCATGTGAGAATGCTAATGAATGAGGATAGAGATTTCACATTTTCTTTCTCTTATAAAGAATTTCATCCTTGAAATTCAATACTTGTAAACAATTATAGATATTGTCATTTCATATTCTCTTTAATTTTTTACATGACCTCTTCTTATGAGTGGTTTCTCCATAACACCTCAACCAAAGGTTTTTCTTAATTTCATAATTTTTTTTTGTCTTATAACTGATATTTTCATTAGTTCTTCAACATAACTTATATCATCTATAATTCTTATCTTTGGATCCCTAAGTATTTGTGTAGGATTATATCAATATTTTTTAGTATGCACATGAAATACATTATGAATCTAAGCCATCTTTAGTGGTTGTGTGATGACGAGTGTGTGCTAGTGCAAAATTACCATTAAAATTCAAATTAACATATCACAAGTAATATAATGTATTATGAGTACAAATATGGTTCCCATAAGGATCAAGTTTAAGTACTAGTTATTGTATATCTTATATTATCTAAAGAACCAAAGCAAATGAGTAATTCTAATAAAAGTAATAAAGTAAACTAATTGACAGTGTAATAATACAGAAACAATTAATGGTTAAAGGTGGCTAGAGCTTTAACTTCACTTAGCAACTTCCTTTAGATTCCTAACTCTCAACTAATTGGTTCATTCATCTAATGTTACTATTAAGTTACTAAGGTGGTCAATTAATCTATCTCAAGTATTAATCAATAAGTACAAGCATGTTAAGTTAAAGGTCTCTCGGCACAAGAGCTAAACATTATGCAATTGCCTTTTCATGCAAGACTTTAATGATAGTAATACTATATTAAGGTTTCTCAACATTGAACAAAGTAAGATAATTATTAAAGATCTATCCCATGAAAAGCATCTCTCGATAGTCGATTCATAGAACTAAATATGATTAATGGCTAATCAATCAATGACATGATGCACTTAATAATTGTTAACACAAAGAATGAATAAAAACAAAAAAAGGATTGAATTAGGAAATCCAAAGTCATCACATAAGATACATCTATAGCCCTAGCCTTGAGAGTTTTAGTTCATGATTATGGAAAAAGAATAAGAGAATTATAATTAATTCTATAATAATGGAAGCCATGGACTTCTTCTTGAATCTCCTTGTTTGGATTACACCTTCTTCCTCAAAGTCGTTCCTTTTGCTCCTCGTTCCTTTATTGCTCTCTTGTTAACTTTTAATTGATTTTTTCATGCCCTAAATAAGTCTTTAATGGTGCATCTAAAGTAGAAAACTAAGACGGAAGGAAAAGGACAAAAATCTTAAGAAGATCACAAGTGTGAATTAAAGATGAATGAGGGACACGATCATACGTTGGCATGATTCTTTTGGCCTTTGCTATGAAGACAGGACACACAACCTTGCTTTATGGCTATGCATTTTGATTTCTCTTTAGATTTTCTTAGTGTAATGATGCACAACCATATGCTTTCAAAGCATGGTTGTATGCTTACTTTTTCTCCCTTTTAAGTGTTTTTCCTTACTTCAAACCTGTAAAAATTCCAATAACATGCATTAAGTCCATTTGTATGCAAAATTAAGTTAGAAATTCATGGAATTAAAGGAGAATTAAGCTAAAAAACATGTAAATTATAAGGCCAAACAAATTCCTCGAAACTTGAACTCTTGCTTTTCCTCAAGCAATTATTTTTCTATTAATGCAAAATTTAACAACCTCAATGGTTATGATTGGGTTTTAAGGTTTCAAAGAGAAGATATATCTCAGCTATAACTATGATCTTCATTAATTAAGCAATTTCACTCATGATAGTGACAAGTTCCAAACTAATCATGCCTAGTTTGCAATCAACTAAACATAATAGAGAGTGTGTGCGTGTCTTAGAATCATATTTCATTCATTATTTCAATTCTCTTTCACACACATATTAGACAAGATTCTACCTTGATACCTAATAATCACACGTGAACATACATAAGGCTAATCTACGTTTCTCCATTAATGTACACTATATTAACTATAAGGATCATAAGGTCTTTAATAGCTTGTTATGTAGCTTAGGGCTATGGCTACCAAGAAGTGGTCAAGTCCAAAATAAAAGAAACTTTACTAGGATATTAGCTACATAAATGATGTGAAGTGTGATGGGACACAAAATGTGTATTACTCATATTTCTTTTTTGTAATGCATTCATAACACCTTTTTTTTTTTTTTTTTCCCTTAGTAGCTTGTTTTTCTTTTTTTGCCCTATTTTCCTTATTCTTCCTTTTTCTTATTATTTGGCATTTAATTTTTTCTTTTTTCGCCCTTTTTCTAAATGAACAAATATATTCATGTATGAGCAAAATATCATGATCTCACTTTGCCACCCTTAAACTTGAATTGATTTTTATGGTGTAATTTATAGCAATTCATGAGTTCTTTTTGCCAATTCTATAAAATATGCTCATATGCATATGAATAACCCAATGCAAAATGCAAAATTATATAACCATATCATAACTCTTTTCTCTTGATAGGGAAGGTAAAAGATCAATTAGGCTATATGGTTGTAATGATGGTTATGGGTAAAAGAAAGAAAGGATATTAATACTCTCAAAATGGTATTTTTACAAAGCTCAAAATGGGTGACAAGGAACAATGTAAATTAATATATGGACAAGGCATAATAGGGTGACCAAGGAATACCTTAATCATCTCCTTAAAGTTGCTACGTTCTAAGATTTCATCTCAAAAGGTGTTTTAGTTTGTTTTAGCACATGCAAAAGTTTCCTTTAGCCTAAAGTGTTAAAGATTGAAAATCTCATAAGAAATCCTTACTTTGCAAAGTGTGCTCTAATTGTCTATTATGCTCAATTAATTTTAAACAAGAACAAAATTGTTAAGCTTAAGGCATTATCAAAAAAGAATTTAACTTAATTAAAAATAATAATGATTATAAATTTTCTTCATCAATTTGTCACTTTAAACTAATCAATAAAAAATTGCTTAATTTCACCATTAAAGCTTAACAAAAGATTGCTTAGAAATATTATCATAATTATTTATATAATAAATAAAATTTTAAACAAGCAATCTAATGAAATGCCCCCAAACTTATCCATCATTGTCCTCAATGATTATAAGGCATAAAAGAAAAGAATGTAGGACTTCCCTTTTAAAAGTAGGTAAAAGGAGCATAATAGGAACCTGTAATAATAAGCCATAAGCACAAATACTCAGTACCTTCCATTAGTAGACTAAAACTCCACAATATGTAAAAAAATAAACTTGCCATAATGATAACACATAAACATTAAGCACAAAATAAGAGTAAAAGCTTTAATCGCTAGTTCAAACACAAAACACCAAAGACAAAACACAAATGTCAATGTTCCAATTATAATAAATCCCAATGCAATAAAAATGACAACACATAAAAATAAAGTTACAATTATAAGAAAAGAAATAAGATGTAAATAGGATGATCATCAATCGATCAAAGGTGAAGGTGGAGGAAAACTAATATGTCCAAAATAAGCTTAGAATTCCTCATCGATGTTGATCATATAAATATCCAACGATGCAAGTCTTAAGCATACCTCATCTTTAAATTTGACTTGGCATTGGTCCATGTGTTTTGGCTAAGACTCTAACCTAGTAAAGACCTAATCCAATTGTCCCATAGAAGTTGAAAAGTACGAGAAGAAGCCTCTCTCGTAGGTACACCCTTATGTTCACCTTCTATTTCATCATCACCTACTTCTTAGGTATCCCAAACTAACACATAATCATTATCTCGTTTCACCATAATACCCATTTTAATCATATCTTCATAAGATAGGTAGTAAGATCCCTTTACCATGGTGAGTTGATCATGAGAAGAAAGATCATATAATCTTAAAAAGTTAGCGAGGATGGTTACAAATCCTCTAATAAAAATGCCCCTAGAATCTCTCTTAGAATCACTACCCTTGTAGTCTCAACCTACCCCACAACTAAGGAAAAAAGTAAACAATGCATGTATTTGAGAGAATGGTCCCTAAATTCAAAAATTTTACTGACTCGAGCTTCATATCGTGATTGCCCGCCTAAAATTCTTTGAGATTTTAATACACTTGTCATTTGTAAGTTGAAAAGGCATACAACCTCACTCAAAGGAAGCACATAAGGTCTGTTGAACAATTGAAAAGAGATAACTCTAAAAGAATACACCTCACCATATTTCCTATGTTCAAAATACAAACTAGCCAAAAATTCTAAGGTTAGATCTATATAAGAGTTTGTATAGAGTTAATAAAATTCATTTCATTAAATAATCCTAAAAATTTCCTTAACTCTATCTATCAAATCCACACCCTTTAGAGCTCTCAAATATATAAATTTTACTGGGAAAAAAAGATGCTTAGAGAGTGTTTCATACCTTATTTCATGCTTAACCTTGTTGAAAATGGTTTTAGCAATAAGAAGAGGGGGATTAACATTTAAAGAATTGAGCTTGCATTTGGCTATAGTTTTGATTCATTGACATGTTTGGGGTGGAAATTAGAGGTTGAGGGAGGTGTTTTGGCGATATTTAGAAGTGTAAGGGTTGTTTTAGTGATGGGGAGGAAGACTTGTTGTGTTTAGGGTTTGGAAAGAAAATTTTAGAGAAAAGGAGGAAAGGTACAAGTTAAAAAGGTATAATTTGAATGACCGTGTAATGAGGTGATGCATTTTGGTTTAAAAATAGAGATTTGGGCATAGAAACTCATGGTTGTGCAAAGGATAACATGGTTTGTTTTGGGCACACATACAAGTGTACTATACTTCTAGGTTGATGCTGGAAAGAAAGAGCTTAAAATCACATGGCCATGCGAGTGATAGACATGGTCATACGATTGGCACACATAATTGTGTAGTTATGTCATACATTTTGGGTTTATTCTAAAGAAAAGATGCTTAAAGATGCATGGTCGTGCATTAAAGGGCATGGTCATGTGTTCTCAATTTTCATGGTCTTATGGAATAGTCGTGCACATTCTAATAGCCATGTTTTGTGATTTTTTTTTCATCCATATGACCATTAATCTCACCCCTCTTAATATAAACTCATCTTTGCATCTTTTTAACATAAAATTGACTTAAAAATACAAGGAAACACACTAGTTTCAAATATAAATGCAAAGACCACAATAAGCAACATAAAGATGAGAGTGAAAGAAAGCTCCCCTAAACTTGTTTAGAGCTTAAATGTTGAATCCTTCAAAGTTATAAACTTATAAAAATATATAAGAACTTTAAAAAAGAACTAGATGATAAATAACAAAACACAAAAGTGAAAATAATGATAAAAAAAATAGGGGATTATCCCAATAACATGCTATTTTAAGGTCTCTATCAAAGAAAAGGCATTTGGGAGATGGAAAGTTTCCCCTTTTGTCATCACATCTCCTTTAAAGTTTGACTTCAACCCTTGCCCATTGACTTTGAATGTTCACCTTTAGAATTTGCAATCTCAATGGCACCGTGAAGGTAAATCTTTACTATTTTGAACGGTCATAACCATCTAAACTTGAGTTTACCTAGAAAAAGATGCATCCTTGAGTTGAATAAGAGAACTTATTAGCCTTCCTTTAAAATCCTTTAGTGTGATATGACGATCATGCCACCACTTAGTTTTCTCTTTGTAAATGTGATGGCTCTCATAAGATTAGAAGTGAAAGGCCTTAAGTTCAATGAGTTGAAGCTTTCTATTTTCATTGACAAGATGCATATCAAAGTTCAAGTATTTCATTATCCAATAAGCTATATGTTTTAATACCACCGATAAGTGGCATACCTTGCCAAACACCAAGCAATAAAGGGTGGTACCAATTAGAGTCCTATAAGTAGTCCAATAAGCCTAAAGTGTGTTAGAAAGCTTCAAGGACCAACCCTTCTTTTATGAATTGATGGTCTTCTTTAAGATTTACTTGATCGCCTTATTTGAAACATTCATTTGGCCACTCATTTGGAGATGGTAAGAAATGGTTATCTTATGATTGAACCCATACTTTTTCAATAAGGCCTTGGATTAACAAATGCAAAATGTGATCCACCATCAGTAATGATTGCATGTGGAGCTCTAAAATTTGTTAAGATATACCTTTTGAGAAATTGAATCACTACCTCAGCATCATTAGTCAAAGTTGCTATTTGGTCAAAATTGTTATTGGACTAGGGTAGTTAACCCAAGTATTAGTCCTCTTTTGATCTTGACAAAGGGGATTGATAATGTATAATATTTCAAATTAGTGTTATTTTGCAGTCTTTAGGTTTTATCTAAATAGGAAGTTGGATGTAGCTTAAAAATCTTCAAGTATGAAAAAGTGACTCCTAAATCGCGATCGCTACTTTGTATTTGCGATCGTGATATGTAAAGAAGTATTGCTAGAAAGCAAACAGGTGAAATCACATAGCTATTCTCGACCGCGATTCATCCAAATAAAGGAGTCCAAAATTGACAGACAAAATTACAGTGCGTGTCACACCTAGTAGCGACCGCAAATTTCAAAGTGACTCAAGAGGGAAGCAAGTCCACAATCATAACATGACATGTGTTCTAGCAGACCGTTGGAAGTCAAATTTCGTGAAGGCATCTTGTTGGTAGCGACCGCGAATCATGAAGAAGAAGATAACCATTTTTGGCAGATGAATTCGCATCTTCTGTTGCGTCCGTACAAGAAAGCTCGCGACCACGACTTCTAAAAATAGGTAAAAGAGCAAGGACTATATTTTCCTACTGAACTGATCAGAAGCTGCCACATGGACTAGCCGTTAGACACAAACGGGATTTTCCTTAAGAAATTTGGATTTCACGACCACTAATGAGTAGTAGCGACCGCAAATTGAGACTGTCAAGCATTTAATACAGAATCTGTCAAACATGGCTCAAAGATTTGGTGAGCTATGTTATGCAATGTCTCTTTGGTGAAGTTTGGGTATAAATACTCCACCAAACAACCATGAATAAGGTTGGTAAGAAATTTATTACAAGTCATTAAAGCTTTCAATCTTTGCTACTCATTTTCTTCAATTTTCTTTATGAAATTATAAGCGTTAGGTGTGAGCATTAAATACCAAGTTTTAAGATTGTAGTGTTAGCCTGCAAAAACACTTCAAGAAAGGTTTAAGTGTAAGCCTAGTGAAACACTTGAGTGAGGTTGTGTGTTAGCCTAAAAACACATTATTGTGAGGTTGTGTGTTAGCCTAAAAACACATTATTGTAAGGTTGTGTGTGAGCCATCAAAACACAAGTTGTGCAAGTTGGGTGTGAGCTTGAAAACACCTTCAGATAGTGAATTACCGAATTGGTAAATTAGGAAGTGGACGTAGGGTAGATTATACTCGAACCATTATAAATCGTTATCTCCATTATACTCATTCTTCTTCCCCTTTTCTTTGTCATTAAATTTTTTTAACACCAATTCAACCCCCTTCTCAGTGCTAGGGGACAACAAGTGGTATTAGAGCAAGGTTTTCACAAATCAAACCTTTATTGGGTGAAACAAGATCATGGCACAAGAAGCAATCTACTCACACCTATGACCATATTTTGATGGAACTGACTATACTCATTGGAAGTATAAGATGGAGATCTATCTTGACATAGATGTGATGGACCTTTGGGACATGGTAATCAAGGAATGGAAGCCTCTTACCAGAGTTGTAGATGGCAATGAAGAATTAATCCCAAGGGATGAATGGGTTGAAGCTCACCGAAAGTCAAATGGCAAGAACAATAGGGCAATGGCCATTCTCCTAAGCTCACTTTCAAAAGAAGAGATTGGGAGAGTGTAACATTGTCAAACTGCACATGCAATATGGAAAACTCTAGAGAATTATCATAAAGGCATAACTCTAATGAAGTCAAGCCATTTGGAAATGTATGTCACTGAATGGGAACTATTCATGATGAAGGATAATGAGAACATCATAGAAATGACCAACCGACTCTTGTCCATTGTCACCAATATGAAGAAGTTTGAAAGAGCACTCACAAATTATGAGGTAAACACCAAAATCCTTAAAACTCTTCCACTTGACAAATTTGGGGCTAGGGTGTGCAGTATTCAAGAGTCCAATCTAGAGATTGGAAAGGTCCCAACTGATGTGCTCATTGGCAAATTCTTGACTCATGAGTTGACTATTCAAAAAGATGAGCAAATGAAGAAGCTAAGGGGCTAAGGTGAAAAACCAGAAAAGAGAACCATGGGTCTCAAAGCTTCAATAAGAGAAAAAGGTGTAGACATCTCCTCGAGTGAAGAAGATAGTGATAAAGAAGGAGAAGAGCTAGCCATGCTCTCAAGGAGAACCAAAGAGTTGATAAGGAGAAGAAAAGAAAGAAGAGTCTTCAAGAAATCTACCCAAAGTCCAAAAGAAAGAACAAATGATGTCACATGCTATGAATGTGGCAAACAATGGCACATGAAGCATGAATGTCCAAAGATAAAGAATAAGAAGAGATGGGAGAAAGAAAAGAAGAAAAACTTCTCTGCCACTTGAGATGATGACTCAAGTGAAGATGAGGAAGAATAAGAGGAGGCCAATATATGCTTCATAGCACTAGGGGACTCTTCACAAAAGGTAAGTACATCTTCCCACTCCAATTCTGATTATAAGGTAGATGATATAGATGAAGAGCTTTTAGAAGCTCTAACTATGAGGTGTGACAAGTATAAGTCACAAGTTAAAACTTATAGGAAGAAGTGCTCCAAACTAGAAGATGAGTACAAGTCTCTAAATGAGCTTGTAAATGAATTGA
>CATIWR010502991.1:0-29014 GCA_949677035.1 Omphalea diandra | reverse complement strand
CAAAATCGATACCGCTAAAATTATGCGGTATTCACGATATTACTAATATTGATACCGAAAAATGTAGCAAAATTTTTTACTCAGTATTAATAAATCAACACAATAGCTATTGTATCATGATTCCACAACATAGATACTCAGAATCAATAAATCAACAAAATTACATTTGACAATATATAGAAAAGCACATAAAATCACTTAACAAAATTAAGAAAATATTAAATAAAATTTCAAAAATTCACTTCATATGATAGAAGTTACTGTATCATGATTAAAATCTCAAAAATTTACTTCATATAATAAAATCTCAAAAATTCACTTCAAAAATTAAGCTACTGTATCATGATTCCATTTACATGGTTAGATCCAGAAGCCTCTATCGTTGATGGCAACGAATAGCGACTGAAGACAAATAAATGAAATGAACGGCGTCGGCGACTGAAGAAGAAGAGAGCGGCGTCGGTGACCGAAGAAGAAGAAGCAGAACGGTGGTTGAAGAAGAAGAAGCAGAGCGGCGGCCGAAGAGGCAACGAACGGCGACGAAGAAGGAACGAGAAAGCCGAAGAGAGATTGAGGACGGCAAGGAGAAAGGAGAATGGAGAAGAAAGAGAGGCTGGCTGAACCTATATATCAATTAAAACGCACCGTTTCGTAAGCAACAAAACGGCGCCGTTTCGTTGCAGCAAAACCGCGCCATTTTGTTATCGGTATACCGACTGTATACCGATTAATCCAAACCAAAAACCGAGACCGAAACCGAAACCAAAAAATCTCAAATCTTAATACTGAAAATTTTCGGTTTGTAATGGTTCCGGTTTTGGTTTGGTTTGATGGTTCGGTTTTGGCTGTATACCGTTTCAAAACCGCGAAACTTACACCCCTAGTTATAGAACAGGCCATCTCTAGAAGGTCTCTGTCTTTCATTCTTTATTTCTTCCTCACTTGGGTTCTTGCTATTGGTTATCATCATGGCTGATCCCTCAGTATTAGGAACATCAAGGAGAACATCACAGTTCTCCTTCCTTCTTCAGACCTTATCAATGAGAACACCTCATCAAGTGAAGGGATGGATTCTTTTCCGAGGATTTGAACTTGCACCTGGTGAAACTCTATATTGAGGCCTGCAAGAAATTCAAAGATCCTCTCCCTTTCCACCTAATTCTTTAGAATTACAGCATCTTGACTACACTGCATCTTAAAGTCTTGATACTAATCTAACTCCAACTAGAAACTTTTCACAGTATTGTAATGTTCAATAAATGTCATAGTACCTTGTTTGGTCATTGAGAGCTTCGTCTTAATCCAGTTGATTAATGCAACATCTTTTACTTTAGAATAGTTTTGTCTCATGGCTTCCAAATATCCTTTGCTGTGGTGAGAACATGTAAGGACTGCAAACTTCTGGCATCATGGAGTTCCATAGCCAAGACATAATAATGGAGTCTTCTTCATCCTAAAGTGTAAACTTCGGGTCTTCTGGACAAGGATGGCTGTCCTTAAAATGGTTGATCATCCCTTTTCCTTTCAGAAAAGTCTTCACTATTTGTGACCACTTTAAATAATTCTTTCCATTCTGCCAATAAGACAACTGAGATTCTGGAGTTCACCTGCTTGTTGGTTGATTTGGGTTCTGGAATTCATGGTGTTGAGTTCTCTTTTAGTGTTTTCTGAAACTTCAGGCATGATTAAGGACTGAACAGATTTCTTAGACTAGAGAACAGGAAACAGCAGAGTAGGAGAGAAAGTAGGAGAATTTTTTTTTCTTTTCAGAAACCCTAGTTAGGCTCTGATTCCACATGGTGAATTCTCATCTAGTACTTATTGATCGCAGCGGAAATATATGGGTAAACACAACATCTATGATTCTATACTAGGAAAGTTTGACTACAAATAAATCAAAATCATTAGAAGATCCTATTTCTGTACAAAGAATATTTAACTTTCTATTTCACATCCCGACATATTAGGCCAATCACTCTTAATTATACCTGAATTTTCAACAGTATGATATTTGGAATTCTCGTTTCTGATGTCTGAGGCAGGATTGATGTCAAATTTGCTATCTAAATGAAAATGTAGATATCGAGACTTTCTTGATGGTCAATATGCTTCTTTGTTTGGTTATTTAAGCTCTAACTAGGGTTTGAACCTGCAACCTCTCAGCCTTGGAGACTACTTCAGTACCAATAGCCAAAGCTCATTGGTGGTAAATGGGCTACTGTTATTCATGTAATTGAAGTGGATGATTTTATACCTTCTCAAGTAATAGTTGATACTTTACAACAAAATGTCTTAGAGAAACCTAAAATAGTATCTTTATTTCAACACTTGAGGTGGCATTTTTATGCTGCATTTCTAGTACTTTAGGATTACATTAACCTTCAGTATGTCTATTTTGATCATCGATAAAGCTAATGAAGCAAAACCAGCATAATGTGATCATTATTTGCAGCACAAATTGATAGTTCATCTAAAGCTGGTGATACTTGACCAGAATATAATTTCATCATGACATGTAAACCACCACGCTTTAATTTTTTCCCCCTTTTGTTGCATCATTACAAACGTATGGAAGCCTAAATGATGAACCTCTATGCATGGAATGCAGGTCAACAGTGGTATTGCTAGCATTTGATATGTTCTTTATAATCTTTTGCATTGGAATGGCATGCATCATTTTCCTGGCTCTTTTTTGCTGCATTCCAATTCTAGCAATAGCCTATGCTGTTGCAGCTAGAAAAAGGGCATCTGAAGATGATATCAGGAGTCTTTCCAAGTATAGATACTGCGAAGATAGTCGATTAAGGGTGTCAGACATTGATAACAAGCAAGAATTGCTCGAAGCAAGATTGAGGTCAAGCAACATTAATTCTGCTAATGAAGTTTCCCTTCTTCCAGAGGATTCTGTGAGTTTCTAAACCTGTTCCTAGCTTTGAATAGTGAGCTTTACTGTGTGATTGGTGTACATGCTTGTTCATATGACAATTTTTAAATATTTATTTTATATAGTTTGTTCCTATCCAAGTTTGTGACTCCTCTCCATTCTAGGAAAAAGAATTCAGATGTAATATCATATGTGCCCCGTCTAATAATTTTAATATGTTAGCTTCAATTTTTTGGACTCCTTTGAAGTTCATGATTTGAATTTCTTTTAATAACTGAAATGCTAGCATATGCCAATCTTTTATAGCAATTCAAATATGTTAAATTCTCTGTTTTCTTTACTAACAGAAGTTGGAATTGCAAGAGTAAGATAACAAGCAAAATGATTTGTTATGAATGGTTTTGAAATTTTGAGATGTACCAGATCCATGGAATTTATCTCCCAGTTGGATTTTGGATATTGTACTCTATTTGATATCCTTCTATTCTGAATGTCTTAAGTGGGTTGCTGGAAACAGCCAGTGTGCTTGTACAGGTTGACCGAAACATGCAGATTGTCTAGTTCTGTCTTCTTCTTGTATTATCATTTACATTTGTACTATAGCAAAGTTCCTCCAAAAAAAAAAAAAAAAAAAAAAAAAGAGCACTGCCGTAAGAAAATGAATTACCCAATGTTATGTGGCATCTCTAAATGGTGAAGCACAAGCCCACATGAGGACAAGAAATCTTCTAGTGAGGATGAGGAAATTGCTACTTTAGTTGGATATTCAAGGTCTATTGAAGATGCTGTGCCGGAATATTTTGATTTCTATTATTTTACCTGCTGCTTTATAGGATTCTCCTGAATCTAGTTTTCATTGTTCTGGGTTGAACTTTTCAGAGGAAGGGGAGAACAATGCAGTTTATATCTTTTTCCATGGACATCTTGCCTTGGAGAGATGGACCTCTTAATTATTATCCAAGCGCATCTTGGAGAGATGAACCTTTTGATAATTACCAAACTGGAGTTCATATTTCTAGGGCTGGCTATTTGAGTTGTTCTGTATTTTGGTAAACTATTTTATAATTTCCTATTTTAGTTTCCTCTATATAAGGTTGTAACATCTGTAGGAATATTTGGTTAAGAATTTTTGGGTGTTATAATGTGGTTCTACATCACCACATCAATCTTACTTGAATTTGTTGCTTTCCAGGAGTGTTGCATCTGCCTGTCAAGATATGCAAATGGAATGGAGCTGTATAAGCTTCCTTGCAAACACCATTTCCATTGTGGATGCATTAGTAAATGGCTCCGGATAAAAGCCACCTGCCCTCTCTGCAAAATTAACATTCGCAAGTGTGATACTTTGGTCTGATAATCATCTTAATTGGAATTAACTTGTAGAGGCTCCATATTACCTCGGGGATTTGCACTTGAAATACTGGTTGTTTAGTACTAGCTGATCTGCCGACGTTGATGGTTTTACAATCAGAGAAAATGACCTTCTTCACAGGTTTCTATCTAGTCCCCCAAAATCCAAAAAGGCAAAGAAAATTCATTGAGCTATTTTATTGATGCAATTTACCGGGTCAAACAAAGTTGGTGGTTTGTTGGCATCCTCAGATATGCATCATAAGAAGCCAAAAAAGAAAATGTGAATTTTTGTAGAAACTTAGAGATGCTACTTTTGGAGGAAAATGTTTGGGGGTGTCTACTCTGGTTGCTATTATATTCTTCTAAGGGATGTATTTTTATGATGATTTTATGTTAATAATTATGTGGAATGTGAACAGTGTACGTGTGGCATATTTTACTGTGGTTGGATCTGAACATATGTAACATGTTTTAGCATTGCTATTGTGAAAATCGGATTTTGTAGCAAAAATAAAAATAGATTTTATTTCATAAGTGATTATATATATTTTCAATGTGAGCTTTATGGATGAAGGTGAATTGTAAAATAATCTAATATTTGAATATTTTGCTAATCGTAACTTTTTATTTTCAAAATTTATATTAAAAAAGTTTATAATTACTTATGAAAGTTTTTTTTCTTAATTTTTACCTTAAAATTAAAATTTTCAAAATGCTGATGCAAAAATTTTCACGAAGTTTGTTTTGGAAGTAGAAACGTTTAAACAACATCAATTTCTGTACAAACTTCAAATTGCAAAACTTATGACATTGATTAGCTTTACATATAAATCATGCGAAGTGGAGAAAAGAGAATAAGAAATTTATTATTTGATCCAACTGAAATAAGAAATCCAATCACTGATTGCAAAATTTAAAATAAAATATGAGTCGAGCATTCTATATATTCAATTAAAAGACATTAGGAGAATGCGAAGCTGGATTGAAAACAGGGAATTGGGTCTATCTGTTTTAATGTTTTACGTAGGAAGATAATGGACGCAGGAAAAAAAAATATTTTGAAATTGAAATTGAAATAAATATATTAGATTTAGGTGTTGGATCTTTTGGTAGAGCGCAAGTTATATATATATATATATATATATATATACACAGAGTTCTCTCATACATAATTTCATCAATGATGTAATTGCTACCCAATCATGAAGATGAGATTTTTTTTCCCCAACAGAAAAGAATCATGAAGATGAGAATTTATTCATTCATAATTATTGCATTGAAAAAAAAAAAGATTTAGACACGAAAAAAGGAAAATAAGAATTATATATGCAGCAAACTAAATATCTAGATGTTGAGGAGAGGGGGCCAAGTGCTCCGAAATCCACCTATTTTTTTTTTTAAAGAAGTTTTTTTTACCTCTGACTCGACTCATGGGTCATTGACCCTGTCTACCAGTAATTTAACTTCGCCGTATAGTCAGTAACCCGCTTGATGTGTGGAGCTGTATGCGTAGGGCTGAATAAACTTGGTAGAACTCTCCCACAACTACTAAGTAATGCGATAAGGAAGTCCATATTCTTATAAGCCCATCCGTCAAACCCTCATTCAGCATTGTGGGATATCTTAAAACAGACATTTTACTATCGAAATTTTAAACAGCTTCTAAATTGTTTGAATCATCTATTACATACAATATGAGTAATGGCTTATGAATAGTGAAGCTGCTTTTCGATTTGAAGAGTGGTTTCGTGACTTGGAAATGATTGGAGGGTTATTTACTTATTCGATTATGGCGAGAAGACCTTTATGCCCTCTTCATACACCCAGCTCTTCAAACATCACTTCATAAAACGACATCGTTTTATCATTGCAGCGTTCGTGCATTGACTTTGCTGCCCTTCACTAGTCTTAAACCTCCGACGAAACGATGTCGTATAGTGGGGGTCTTCAAGTCCTTGCGCTGGCTCTAATGCCGAAGGATGTGCTTGTATGACGCCGTATTGTTCATTCTCTCTTTCAATGGATAGAGAATTTCTTCGCTATTCTTACAATTTTAATAACATTATGCCATGCCGTACTAAAAAAAAAAAAAAAGAACCATTACATCTCTAGCATGAATGATTCAGTAGCCTTACCTTGAAATGGTACAGAAATTCTTTTAATTGATAGTTCTTTTACCATATATAATAGTGTATTTCTTTGTTCTAAAGCATTAAAACATAGACGGATTAGCTGAAATTTAATTATTTAATTGAACTTTATTTGTATTAATTTATTTAAAATTGTAAGAAGATTATTAGATTTTTTGGTTTTTTTGCACTAAAATAATATATTTATGATTTAAAAGGCTACTACATTTATTTATTTATAATATTATTACAGCATAATAAATATTTAATATTCTTTTACTTCCATAAAAAAGAATACTTAATTGATGTTATTTTATTATATTAACATTATATTTCATAAAATAAAATAAAAATTAGTTTATTATAATATATAATATTATATATATTATAATTATAAATTATGTAAAATATATAAATATTATATATAACTATAAATATATAGAAGTGAAATACAAAAAAACTAAATAAAATAAATAATAAAGAATATATCAAAAACTAAGAATATATATATATATATATATACACACACACACGCTGACTTCTAAATTTTGTTCTATTATATTATTTGTTCTCCATTTTTAAAAATTATATTAAAATGTCCTTTACTTTTGATTCCATTAAACTATTTTATCCTTTAGTCTGTTTTTAACATAATTTCCATCAGTCAAAACCAAAAAAGTCAACAAATTAAATTTTATTTTTTAAAATTTCAAAAATACTCTTTCTCTTCCACAACTCACACAACAACAATTCTACATCTCCTATATGCCCAACCTACCCACACAACAACACTTCACACAAATACATTCATCTTCCTTAAACTAATTTTTTATTTTCAAAAAATAAAACCAAAATTGAAATGTTAAAACTCATAAAATAACCCATCTAATTCTCTCCCTGAACCATTCAAGAGAAGCCCTCCCCATAGAAAAACCCATCTAACACATCTATATTTGTATCATCTTTCACTTCTCGTACTTCCTTTAATTTGACTTTTGGTTGTTGAGTTTTCTTGCTTTGAAATTAGATCTTAAGCTTCTTGCAAGGAAGAATTCAGTGCATTAAATGGGTAGAGGAACAATTTGGTTGACATGGATGTGATCTTTCATCTTTCTTCAATAAAGAGATCTTTTTGTTATCATTTTTGTCCATGTGATCCAACTAACTGATAGGATTCGATCTTGTTGTTGTGGCAGAGGAGAAGGAGGGGAAAAAAAAGTAAAGGACAGGGACGCCCAACCTCTGGGTTATTATTTTGTTTTGTGAATTTTTGTATTTCTAGGTTATTGTTTTATTTTTTGAATTTAGTCCCATAAAAATAAATACACTCAAGTTGAAAAGTTGATTTTCTCAAATTTTTCTATATTTTTCTTAAGCAAAGAAGTTGATTTCGTGGGCAATATATTATTCTAGGTTTTGATGTCATGGTTTTGATTTGTCGATTGATGGTTGTTCATGTTGTTTTTTATAGTGAGTGTTTTACGGATGGATATTTTGCAAATAGATTCAAGAATAATATGATTTAGGGTATGCAATTATAGGAATGGGATGGATTTTGTTTGGGTCTTATTTGAATTATTGGGTTATGGTAGAGCAAAGTAGTTGTTATGGTTGGCAAAGAAGATAGGTCTGTATGGTGAAGAAGATCAATCTACTATTTATCTTCATTTTCTCGATCTACTATTGTTCATCTTCATTCTCTCATATGCAAACTACTACTATTTGTTTTCATTTTTTGGGTGGGAGTGAGTAAATTATTGTTCATTTTATGGGTAAGAGAATCGCATTGTTCAAAGTCTTTCTTTGTTCTAAAATTTAGGTTTCTATTCTTGAATTTGAGTTTTTATTAAGGATTTATATCATGTTCTTAAATTTGTTCTTAAATCTACATTTTATATTCTTAAATTTGAGTTTTATTCTTACATCTAGATTTTTATTCTTGTATTAGAATAAAAATATGAAATTCATATTCTTGAATTTGATTTTGTTAATGAGTTTGTTTTGATTGAGTTTATGATTTTGTGAATAAATTTGGATGATTTTGAGAACGAGTTTGTTTTGATTGAGTTTATGATTTTGTGAATGAATTTGGATGATTTTGAGAATGAGTTTGTGAATGAATTTATTTTATTTGTTTGAGTTGTGTTGTGTTCATGGATAGAAAATGAAAATTGAAATGAAAATAAAGGGTAATATGGACTTGTCATATCAATTTAATAGAAATTGTAATAGAATATAACATAAGTAAAATAAAGGCATATTCTAATACAATTTTAGAAAGTGAAGGACTAAGTGGTATAATGAGGTAAAACTCAGGGTGGTCAACATATTTTACATATATATATATATATATATATATATATATATAATATAATATAATATAATATAAACATAAAAACTATTCAAGAGTTACTGTCCTTACACATTCATATTGATAAGGTAAATTTATTTAATAATTTTTATTGGACTTGATTGGTCAAACTTAAGTTAAACTTTTCTTTTGATCTTGACAATATAGATTGAAAGGTTCTAATGCTTGTGTTAAGTGTTGTTCTTGTATAAAATAAGATAATAACTAAAAAGAAAGTCAAATGGAAGTGAGATCTCCAAGCTTCCAAAAACTGGTATGTAGTTCGCTCCCATGATAGCCATATTGCAACCAAGACCAACCTTATGACCACCATTTTGCTCATTACGATGGCTATTCACTAAAAAAAGGAAACTTAAACCTCTGGTCTAATGCATGATCTCAATCGCATAGGGGTCACTACCACGACCTTTAAACCTTTTTAGAAAGCACTTTAAAAGTCACCCAAGAAACTTGTTGAAGTATGTTGCATGTCCAAAGAGCCATTATGTAATTTAAAGTTTGCAACCCCGACTACATCTCAAAGATGAACCAAAAACTCTAGTCTATTTTGCAATAAGGCTTTTGGTGCAATATTCTAGCGCTATCCTAGATTGCAATTGCGACATTCCCATTTGTGACTAGACATCTGTAAAAAGTGGATCATTCCAATAGCTAGTTCTAAAGAACAAATGATCAAATGCCATGTGTCATTAGCCTCAAACACATTTGAAGATCTTAACTGTGAATTAGTAATTCTTAGCACGAATTCTCAATCGCGATTGTGATTATATAATCTAGATTGCGAATTTTTTCTAACAAGCATTTAATGCAAATTTTCCTATTAAACTTAGAGATTTGCTTATAGTTTTCTTACTTATAAATTTTTGGGGGTTGAAACTTATAAGTACTCCACCAAATGACATTGAATGCAAGAGAACTATCATTTATTATATCCAAACTCTTACAATTTGATTTCTCAATCCTCTTTCTTTTAATTACTTGTGTACTTTATTTATTGAGAATATTCATTACTTGTAAAAGGTTAATTGTGAGCCTTAAACACTAAGTTTTGGATTTTAAAGTGAGCTTTCAGTTGAAAAAACTCTTGTAAGGTTGTGTATTAGTCTTAAACACAAAGTATAATTAGGGTTAGGTGTGAGCCTAAACATTAAATTTTGAATGAGCACGTAAAATATAAAAGAGTTAGTGAAATACCTAATTGATGAATTGAAAAGTGGATGTATCCGAACCACTATAAATTATTATGTTTTTGTTGGACTAAGGTAGTTAACCCTAAGTCTTGGACCTCTTTCAATCTTGACAAAGGAGATTGATCATGTCTAATGTTTCAAATAAGTATTGTTTTGCAGCCTTTAGGTTTATCTAAATTGGAAGTTGGATGTAGCTCAAAATTCTTCAAGTATGAAAAATGACTTTTAAATCGTGACCGCTACTTTGTATTCGCGACCCCGATCTATAAAGAAGCATTGCTAGAAAGCAGACAGGCAAAATCGCGAAGCTATTCTCGATCGTGATTCATCCAAATGAAGGAGTCCAAAATTGACAAACGAAATCATGGTGAGTGTTAAGCCCCAGTCGCAACCACAAATTTCAAAATGACTTAAGAGGGAAGCAAGTCCACAGCCACAGCATGACACTTGTTCTAGCAGATCGTTGAAAGTCAAATTTTGTAGAGGCATCTTGTTGGTAATGACCGTGATTCGTGAAGAAGAAGATAACCATTTTTGGCAGATGAATTTGCGTCATCTATCGCGTCCTGTACAAGAAAGCTCACGACCGTGATTTCTGAAAGTAGGTAAAAGGCAACGACTATATTTTCCTAGTGAACTAATCAGAAGCTACCACGTGGACTAGCCGTTAGACACAAACAGGATTTTCCTTCAGAAATTTAGATTTTGCGATCGCTAATGGTTAGTAGCGCCCGCGAATTGAGACTGTCAAGCATTTAATGCCAAATCTGTCAAGCATGTCTCAAAAATTTGATGAGCTATGATCTGTAATGTCTCTTTGGTAAAGTTTGGGTATAAATACTCCACCAAACAACCATAAATAAGGTTGCTAAAAAATTTATTACAAGTCATTAAAGCTCTCAATCTTTGCTACTAATTTTTCTTCAATTTTCTTTTTGAAATTATAAGTGTTAGGTGTGAGCATTAAACACCAAGTTGTAAGGTTATAGTGTTAGCCTACAAAAACACTTCAAGATAGATTTAAGTGTGAGCCTAGTGAAACACTTGAGTGAGGTTATGTGTTAGCCTAAAAACACATTGTTGTAAGGTTGTGTGTGAGCCATCAAAACACAAGTTGTACAAGTTGGGTGTCAGCTTGGAAACACATTGAGGTAGTGAAATACCCAATTGGTCAATTGGGGAGTGGACGTATGGTCGATTATACCCGAACCATTATAAATCGGTTGTCTCCATTCTACTCATTTTTCTTCCCCTCTTCTTCTTGTTCTTGAAATTTTTTATACACCAATTCAACCCGCCTTCTTGGTGCCAAGGGACAACAGTTTTAATATTAATACATAAGATCATCTGATTTCTCACTTAATGCTTCTATCTTATTGAGTTTTGGCCTTTTCTCTCAACTTCTTCTACCACCACTATGTATTTCATCATCTCCTAATAGGTGTCACAGTGGTCAAGCACACTTTCTCACCTTTTATTTTATTTATTATATTTATGTCCTAATTTTTTCCTAAGCCATTTTTCAACTTAGTGGACTATTTCTTTCTCTTTTTCTTCTTTACTTATGCCTAACTTTTGCCTAAGTCATCCTCACAAGTTTTTGACTCAGTGGGCTAGTTTTATTTTTCTCACATTCTCACATAAAATACTTTTTTAACCTATCTAGGTGTACAAGCTTAAAGAGTTTCATTCCCATCCATATCCAACAGTTGCACTACACCTCCTAAATAGATCTATTTGGCCATATAAGGACCTTCCTAATTTGGTTTGAACTTTTTTCAAAGATCTTGAGCTTGTGGTCTAATTGCCTTTAACACTAGGTCGTTGACCCTTATGGTACTTGTTCTAACCCTTTTGTTAAATGTACGAGTGTAAGCATTAAATTTTGGACCTCTAGATGCATAACCTGATGATGAAAATCACTGAGTACATCCCCAAAATACAAAGGGAATTACCGTAAAAAGAAATAAAAGCCTTAGGAGAACTTAGATAAGCCCAAAGCCAAGCCCATAACTATAGCCCAAACTGCCAGCTTGAGTATATGGGTTGTACAGTTCATAAAGTAAGGCTATACAAACCAAATAATTAAGGCTTTACAACCCACATCTAGGGTTGTATAGCCCTTCCCTAAACCCTAAACCTTTAAACCATCTAGAACTAGTCCCCCCTTAAACCTTAGGCCTGCATACCTTGACTCATGGATGTACAATTCCTTATTGGCTATACAACCCACGTGCAAACCTTAATTCTAAGAGATCCATCTCCCTCTTTATGATTAAATATGCCAAAATTCAACTAAAACCATTTCAAGGTCTAATGCACTCATCCATCACCTATAAATACCCTTCATATTTGAAGAGGAGGAGAGGCTTGGCAACTCTAATAAAACTTTGCCAAAATTCATTTTCAATTCATACTTAGCGCAAAAAGCCCTAAACCCTAACTCTCCTTAACCCATTTCAAGGTAGAACAAGGCCCATTATCTTCACTCGTACATATCTTAAGTATTTTTAGAAGGATATCAATCACCAAGTGAACCTCTAAAGGCGTATAAACATCAAGGAAGACATCAAAAACCCCCTTTTTCCCCCTCTTCTTTTTTATCCTTCTTTTTTTGTTATTTTTAAAAACCTAAAAACTAGGGGTTGTACAACCTTGACTATATGCTATACAACCTAATCTTAGGCTGTATAGCCCCTATCTTGGGTTGTACAACTCAATTTGTCTGGTAGATAGATTTACAAAGTCTTTCTCTCCTTATTCGAGTTTCTTTTTATCAAGGCAATCTTTTATGATTTTTATCACTCTAATGGCAGAACATGATGAGGACCGATGGCCAAGGATCCATATCCATTTCAAAAATGGAGCTTTGATAGGTCTTAAAATGTTTTTTTATGGTTTATTCAATATTATTTTACACATCCTTTGATGTTGATTTAGTGGTGGTTTTGGTTATATTTTAATCATTTTAGGGCAGTGATCAAGTAAGGGACTTATGGTTCTAATGATCTTGAGAGGCTCTTCCTTTTTTATGCTTATATTCATGTTTTGAGCAATGTGAATAGTATTTTAGCTATGTAATCCCCTTATTGATTTGCATTATAACCCTTTTTATGGTTTGTAGTGCTTATGGATGCTTAACTCTTTATGAGCAATGAGAGAGAGGATTCATTGATCCCATGATCTCCTTTTATGATGATTTAGCCTTAGGCCACTGATGATCCTTCATTATTCTTTGCATTGTATGTTTATGGTTTTTTTACTCTTCATAATGCATATACTTGTGTTCTAATGATTAAAGGTTGTCCATGTGATGTGGAAAAGTGATATTATGGGCTTAGATGCATATTTAAACACCTTGACATAAGAGAGATGTAACAAGTACCATGTTCCTTCATTGTGTTATAAGTTCATTTGCTTTGCATTATGTTCTTTTTACTTACTAACTTGTTCTCTTCCCTTAGGTGTAAGTGTTCTCACTTGCGTTGGACCATGAATGTGGTTTTGATCATCATTCTATATGCCTATAGATGATTGTAATGTATGATGTGAATGGATAATAATGCATGTTAAATCCCTATGCCATATCACATGCCTCCATTACCTCTCAATTATGCATGATGTGAACAAATGAATGCATGATAACCATGATGCATGACCCCACTCCCTTTTAGATGGATGAGATGATTTGATTGACTGATCACACTAGACGCATGCATAGGACCTTTAATAGGACTAATCAATAACTCGATTAAGATATTAAAAGTGAACCAATGATGCTCAAAGGCTAGATCCTAATATTCAATAGTTTGGGGATGCCTAACCTTTTTCTCAAGCTATATCTAATTTGTGAACCTAATCTCTGATGGAGTGAAGATGAAATGGGCCTTCTAATTAACATAGATTAGGGTTAGATTTTGCCTTCCTAGGATTTTTGTACTGAACATGGTTAGGTGGCGACTCCACATTTTTTAGGGATAGTACCAACATATTGTCTTGTGTTTGGTCCATTGACCACCATTATTGTGGACTTAGGGCTTTGAATAATGTAAGCCTTAAAACGATCCTTCATTAATCCAAATGTGCATCACAACTTGGGGTCATTACCAATGTAAATACCCTCATCCGCTTGATCCCTTGTTGATTGATAAAAGGATGGAGTCGCAAGCAAGATTCCATTAGTTTGAGTAAAATCCTTTGGTGCTCATAGTGGTGACTCCAATAGGGACTTTAAAATTGACTTTGCATTCAATCTCTGGTTCACTTTTAATATTTTAAATTTGTTATTGGTTAAAGTCCATTGCATTCATGTAGCCTTCACAATTCACCACAAGCATTAGGTTGCCCTTAGACAAATTGATAGTTCTCCAAACTTGAGACACAAGCTCTATTTGGGCTTAGGAGATTGTGAGGAGGATTCATCACTCATAGGCCTAGTACCTTCAGGTATATCAAATGGAGGATTATGATAATTGCTGCCCCCCAACCTCACAGTAGCCATTAACGACAATAACCCTTTTAACCATTAGGTGCATATAGGAGCCAACTGTATCTTGGAATAAGGCACCCCACTTATTTTCATTTAAAAGAAGAGTGAAAGTTCTCAAAGAACATGGTTAGGTATCCCTAATGAAAACATAAATGTTACCCTACCCCTTTTGATGTAACTATCTCCCACATGTAAGTACTTATGTATCCCTTTTCCCATCATGTATATACTTTACATGTATACCCTTCTCTTCTTAAAGGGATTTCTCCCTCTCTTCTTAAAGGGATTTATTTTCATGCTTGTACATATTTCTTTAAATAATGTAAAGAATTCTTCCTTTTATTGCCTTTGTGCACATGTTCTTTCGAGGCTTTAACTTTCTCTAAGATGACCTTGCACATTTTTTGCCCCATCATGGCATAAGAATGATATCCCACCTAGGAAAGATCTATTAGACCTTGTGTATGGGAGGAATAAGGTTGGAAGGATCTTTTGCAAAGTGATTTCTGCATATCATGCATACTTGCACCAATTATCTATTCATACATCATACTGATAACCCTTATCTTGTCATCATAACTCTATCCAAACTCCTGTGCAAGAGAATGGGCAATCGACTTACTCAAAAGAGTAAGATGTTAAGTCTAATCTAAAAGGTTGACCTAGTCATGGAATTGACCATACCATCAGAGGCCTTGCAAAGGATGATGGTTGGCTTCAACTATAAGATAGAAGAGAGAATTGTCGAAGAAGTGAATCAGCACATTAATGAGATTTTAAAAAAAAGGGGGAGGGGGGGGGGGGGGGAGACCTCTTCTAATAGAATTAATAAAGGGAAAACACTAATTGAAACACCTTAATCTATTGTAATTAATGATAATTTATTTAAAATGAAGGAGTACCATGGAAGCAAGCTTGCTAGGGAAGTAAGGATTACTATTGCTGCTCTAGACAAACCTATAGAGAGTGAGAAAGAAAGCACTCAATTTGATGATTTTGGTAAATAGTTGGAGAAAATACATAATGCTTTAGGTGCTAAAGGTTTGGAGAAGGGAACAGACATTGAGGAATTGCTTGCTTACAAACTTGAAAAGCCACCAACCAATTTTCACATGCCTGAACTTCCCAAATTCATAGGAATTCAAAATGTAATGAACCAGGTTCACTCGTATATGTTAGTCATGAAGGCATCTAGGGTCCTGATGAACACTATGTTGGCACTTTTTGAATTGTCATTGGAAAGGTCCACAACAACATAGTGGTTTAACCAATTCAAGACTGTTAAAGAAGATTGAAAGGAACATATAAAAACTCTTAAGAGGCACTATGATTGTAGTTCAAATTTAGAAATCACATTGTAAGACTTGGAATCTTCAAAATAAAAAATAGGTGAGGGCTTTAATGACTACATTAGGAGATGGAAAAAGATGGCTTTAGAGACGACTATAAAGCCTACGAAGAGAAAGCAAGTCTGAATGATTATTAAGGGGGCTCTGCCTAGTATTAGCACCAAAAGCAAAGAAATGCTGCTCAGGAACTTTGAAGACCTTAAAGAAGCAAGTTTGCAGGGTAAGGAGTTGGAATATGAGTTAAAAAGATAGTACGATAGAAGAAGCATATCATCTCAACCTTGGCTAAAAGGAACAAAATGGTCAATGTTAATGTAGTAAGAATGCCAAGATAGTTCACTAATTTGGGGATGCCTTTGTCCAAGGGATTTAAGAGGTTGTAGAAGAAGGAGGTGCTGAAACGTCTAACACTAAGACCACCTCCTAATCCATTGCCTAGGGTATGATGCCAATGCCTATTGTGCTTTCATCAAGGAGAACATTGATGACTATTATAGATTGAGGTATCAGATTCATGATCTCATCAATTATAAGATGATTATGCCATCAAATTCTAGAAGGCCTATCATCCAAGGGAACCCTTTCCCAAACTATCATAATGTCTCTCCCCTAAACTAGAGGACCTTTATGATAGATTCAAGAATTCTCAAGGAAGTTGTTATTGCTACTATCAAGGAGGTCTTAGGGGAAGCTTTAATTATTTCCACCATTAACCTCTAGGAAAGTTCAAATAAGGAGACAAAAGAGGTACTAAGGGAAAAAATGATTAAACTATGACGAAAGAGTGATGAAAAGAAAGAAACTGAGCAATTGAGCCATGTGATGCGCAGTAGGAAATACTACCTTAACAAATAAGCTACTAATGAACCAAAGATTGAGAAGAAGACAAATGAACTTGTTATGAAGGAGAAAGAGGTTGACAATCTTATTATGAAATAATTGAAGAAGATGCCAACCCATATTAGTGTGTGGGAATTACTCATCACCTCTTAAGAACATAAGAAGGTTATGGTAAAGGCTTTGTCCTGCTTGATCATTTCTAGTGAAGCCATTCTAAAGGATGTTATTGCCTTAGTGACTTATAAAGGAAAAATAACTATTTTGAATGAGGATTTGTGACGTGAGGGAAGAGATCATAATTTAGTTTTATTTATTTAAGTATAGGTAAAGGGAAGAAAGACTTTGTGGAAGCTTTAATGGAAGCTTTAATTATTTCCACTATTAACCTCTAGGAAAGTTCAAATAAGGAGACAAAAGAGGTACTAAGGAAAAAAAATGATTCAATTATGACAGAAGAGTGATGAAAAGAAAGAAACTGAGCAATTGAGCCATGTGATGCATAGTAGGAAATACTACCCTAACAAAGAAGCTACTAATGAACCAAAGATTGAGAAGAAGACAAATGAACTTGTCATGAAGGAGAAAGAGGTTGACAATCCTATTATGAAATAATTAAAGAAGATGCCAACCCATATCAGTGTGTGGGAATTACTCATCACCTCTTAAGAACATAAGAAGGTTGTGGTAGAGGCTTTGTCCGACTTGATCATTTCTAATGAAGCCATTCTAAAGGATGTTATTGCCTTAGTGACTCATAAAGGAAAAATAACTATTTTGAATGAGGATTTGTGACCTGAGGGAAGAGATCATAATTTAGTTTTATTCATTTAAGTATAGGTAAAGGGAAGGAAGACTTCGTGGAAGCTTTAATTATTTCCACCATTAACCTCTAGGAAAGTTCAAATGAGGAGACAAAAGAGGTACTAAGGAAAAAAATGATTCAACTATGACAGAAGAGTGATGAGAAGAAAGAAACTGAGCAATTGAGCGATGTGATGTGTAGCAGGAAATACTACCCTAACAAAAAAGCTACTAATGAACCAAAGATTGAGAAGAAGACAAATGAATTTGTTATGAAGGAGAAAGAGATTGACAATCCTATTATAAAATAATTGAAAAAGATGCCAGCCCATATCAGTGTGTAGGAATTACTCATCACCACTTAAGAACATAAGAAGGTTATGGTAGAGGCTTTGTCCAACTTGATCATTTCTACTAAAGCCATTCTAAAGGATGTTATTGCCTTAGTGACTCATAAAGGAAAAATAACCATTTTGAATGGGGATTTGTGACCTGAGAGAAGAGATCATAATTTAGTTTTATTCATTTAAGTAGAGGTAAAGGGAAGAAAGACTTTGTGTGTGATGGATCTAGGATTAACATCTACCCACTAAAGTTGCTGCACAAGTTTGGATTGTCTGAGAATGATTTAGAGTCTTCTAATAATGTCATTTGAGCCTATGTTAATAGCAAAAAATTAGCTTCAGGTGTGTTCAAGTCCTTGTAAAAATGGGCATAATAGAGGCAATGGTAGAATTCATAGTTTTAGCCATTTCAATCACCTTTTCACTTTTGTTGGGAAGACCATGGTATCACCCATTGAGTGGTCTGCCCTCTAGTATTTACTAAAAAGTTAAGATTTCTATACAAAAAAGAGATTATGACCATCTGTGCAGAGGTTGGGGAGATTGTATTAACTTTAAGTATGGTTGTTCCACATCTTTGAGGGTTTTAGGTTGTTGGAGTCACTAGCAAGTGGGTTGATCCAAAAGTAATAGGGATTATGAAAAACATAAATTTTATACCACGACAGGGGTTGGGTAAGAATTCTACTAGCATATTAGAGTTTCTAAAGATTCCCATTTAAACTATAAGGAAAGCATTAGGGTACTGTGATGAGGGATTATGGCTGAAAGTAAGGGACTTATGTAGACCACTATTAGATTTCTTTGTGAAAGAAGAGGAAGCAGCTGAAGAAGTCATGCAAGAGGTTGCTGAGAATGAGAAGTCGCCGAGCGCCGAGCGATGATATAGATGCACTCAAGAGGGCTTTTTTCCAAATGGATATTGGTGAGTTGGGATATCAAAATTATCAAGACACATCAAAAAATGAGGATAAAAAGAAAAAGAGAAAGAAGAAGGGTAAATAGATTATAGGGATAGAGGATGATTAGGAACTAAGTTAGTATATGGTTATGTATGGTCCTTTATCTATATGGCCATAGAATGATAAAAAAAGGAGGACATCGATAAGTAGATAAAACAATATCTGATAGATTAGAAATTTTAGGCCACTGAGGAAGATCATGCAAAGGAAGTATCTAACTTAATGAAGCAAAATGCACCCTTCATGGATATAGAATGAGAGTACATCAGGCCATGCAAGTTCATTGAAGCTACTTATGCAAGGATAAAATTAGAGGATATTAAGGATATGATTGTGAACTTTATCGAGGAAGTGGCTGGCAAGGAAATATAGGGTCATGGGATAGAGACTAAGCCAATTATGGTGAAAAGTGCAATGATTTGGGTAGATTTCCCAAAGATTGAATCAGTAGATGATCAAATGAAATAGAGTTTTAAAAGGATTATCAAAGCTATCACAGGAATCGAAGTAGAAACAAGGAATGGGAATGGAAAAGATGTTAACATGGCAATAATATAAGCATTTAAGCTAGTAGGAAGGAAAATAAGAAGGATGTGCAGATAGAGGAGGCTCTCATTGTTACACCAAAGGAAGCTGTCTTTCCAAATTCTATTGATGTTCTTGTTTCCAGTCTCTTTGAGGATGATAATGTATTTCTTTCTAATTTAAGGGCAATCAATGTTGAGTTTGCTTACTTGTGTAATGTATTTCTTTCTAATTTTAGGGCAATCAATGTTGAGCTTGCTTACTTGTGTGATGTGTTTCTTACTGGTGGTGTGCATAGCATACAACATTTCATGAGCATATTTAACATTATTTTTATACATACAACTGCATTTAATCTTGGCACACAGGAAAATCTAAAAATCTTGCTCATTGCCAGCAGTGTCACACTAGAGGAGTGAAAAAGGTTTGAACAACTACTTAGGAAGTATTAAAAGGTTTTCACTTAGACATATAAAGACATGATAGGGGCTAACAGGCAAATTACAGAACATAGAATTTTAACCTGCCTGTATATGAAATTGGTAAAGTAGAAGCTTCAAAGGATGAGACCTAAATAGGCCCAGTTGGTCAAAGAGGAAGTAATAAAACAGCTGAATGCCAAGTTTTTAAAGGTAGTAGATTACCTTGAATGGCTAGCCAACATAGTCATGGTACCAAAAAAGGATGGGAGAGTGAAAATGTGTGTTGATTATAGGGATCTGAATAAGGCATGCCTAAAGGATGATTTTCCTTTAACACACATAGACATGCTAGTTAATAGTGTCGCAACTTATGTTATGTATTCTTTCATGGATGGATTTTTTGGATAATCAAATTCTCGTGGCTTTCATGGATAAGGTGACTACAACTTTATCACATAATGGGTAACATATTACTATAAAGTAATGCTTTTTGGACTAAGGAATGTTGGAGTGACGTACCAACCAATGGTAATTACCTTGTTGCATGACTCAATCCATAAAGAGGTGGAAGTGTATGTAGATGACATGATGGTGAAGTCAGAAATAAGGGAAGGGCACTATAAAGCTTTGGAGAAATTTTTAAAGAGAGTAAACAAGTATAACTTGAGATTAAATCCCAAGAAATATGTGTTTAGGGCCAACTCTAGTAAGCTATTAGGGCAGTGATAAATGAGAAAGGAATTAAAGTGGATCCAAATAAGGTAAAGGCAATTCAAGATATCCTTGCACCTAAAATAGAAGAGTTTCAAGGTTTTTTGGGTCGCTTATAGTACATTAGCCAGTTGATAGTAAGACTAACTTCTATTTGTGAGTTGAATTTAAAAATCAATTAAAGAAGGATTAGCCAGTGAAGTGGAATGAATAGTACCATAAGGCCTTAAAAAAAAAAAGAATATCTGGCTAACCCAACGATATTAAAGCCATCAAAGCTCAAAAAAACACTAATGTTGTATTTGGCGGTAGAAGATGACTTTGTTGGTGCAATGTTAGCTCCAAAAGAGGAAACATGGAATGAAAATGCAGTGTACTATCTTAACAACAAGTTACTATCTTACAAAGTCAAGTATAAATAGGTGGAGATGACTTGTTTGACATTGGTTTAGGCGACAAAAAAAATTGAGGCATTATTTAAACATATGCAAACATAAGAAAATTGAAACATCGAAAGGCTACCATTAACGATGAGATTCTTATTTCTGGAGGTACGATGGACATTCAATCTTCTTCTTTACATGATGATACAAGTATTAAAAGCTAAGATTTTGAACATGACTGTACAAATAAAAAGGCTATGATTGTACGCGAGAATGACAACAGTAGAGTTTACATAATGATAAGACTATCCATTTGAAGTTTATTCCAATGTTTAAATTGTAAATCTCACACATGATGATGTACTTGTTGATGAGCTAAAAGAAAAAGAAATAAAAACAGAGAGAGATAGTGCACACGAGAGTGAAAAAGAAAAAACTATTGCGCAACAAAAAGAGAGTTGTGTGAAAACAATTAAGAGGTGTGAGCTTATAGTGGTAAAAAGAGAGGGTAGAGAGGCTACACCAAACCCAAATGATGTGTATACAAAAGGAGAGGGTATGCATAAGAAAGCCCTTATAAAGAGTGGTGAGATTAAAACCAATTCTTCCAAGACCACAACCATGTTTTTGTTCAAAGGGATGTATTACACAACTAACGAAATGTACAATCTTTTGTATAGTGCTTTTGTGTCTCTTTTGCAACGTTATGAAGAATGGTTTTTAATGGAGGTGCCTAGTAAGCAAGACAACCTAACTTTTACTACTTTTGATAATGGTGCTAAATTGAAGAGTGAGGTTGAAAATTTGTGTAAAAGGGAGTTTTCTAATTCTTATTTAGATGTTTGTGCTTGTTTTATGTGTTCTAGGCATAGGTTTTTTTTTTTTTGTTTTAAGTATTGTTTTTGTGTTTCTAATTTGTTTTCTTCTTTAAATTCTTTCTTATGCATTTTAAAGGATTTAAGGATTTATTTTGTTCTAAACATTTTTCTCATTCTCTTAGCATTTTTTCTTCTTCAAATTGCTTTTCATGTTTTTCTTCTTGTTTTCAACATGGTAGTTCTTCTTATTCATGTTAGTTCTTTTTATTCATGTTTTAACATTTTTAATCCTTTTTGTTTTAGTGACAAACATTTTTCTTCATGTTTTTATATTTCAAAGAACTCTTTTTGTTTTAAATGTTTGTTTCCTTTTAAATTTTGTTTTAGGTTGTCTTCTTTTAATTCTAGGAGTTTGACTTCTTATAATTCTTGTTTTTACAAATCTTGTTTTCATTCTAGAAGTGTTTTCTTTTTAAAAGACCTTAGTTCTTATTTTTCAAAATTTTGTCTTTCTATATATTTTCTTGTTGTTTTAATATTTATAAACCATTGTTTTATTCTTCTTTCTATTTTAAGTATTTGTTAGAAAAAAGATTTTCCTTTGATTCTTAAGTTTCATGTTCTTATTTGATTTCTAAATCTTGTTTTGATAAACCTAGATTTTGTAGTGTTTTAATTTTAAACAAAAATTGATACTTTAGTATTTCTCCATACTAGACAAAAAATGTGTACTAGGTTTTATTTTAGATATTTGATTTTGATTCAAACTCTTTTTACTAGACTTTTACTAGATTTTGCATATACTAACCCTATTATAGGTGGTTCCATGCGTGTCGTATTCGAACCGGGTGGAAAGACTTACAAATTATGTGGTAAGTTTAATTAGGATTCATTTTGTTAGTTCTTATATTTGGTTTTTTTGTTTTTTTATAGGTCTGGATTTGAGGATTTTCTTTAGGAAGGAGGGAATGATGCAAACAACCAAGGCTAAACCAAAGGATCCACTTAAACTTCAAGGCCAAATCATAAAGGGAAGGCTAAAGAAGTTTAAGGATGTAATTGAAGGATTCATGCAACAAGGAATTACCCTTTGATTAGCCCAAGAAGAGCAAAGGATGTGTGAAGCCAATTAAAAGCTGATGGGAGCTTAAACTCTTCAAATAGAGCACTTAACTTAATACAATGGAGCCCAACTTGTGGAGAGCATCTAAGCATGACCTAATTCAGCCAAGGCATGAAAAAAGAAGCCTAAGACATGTAAAAGGAAGCCCAAGTTGTGTAAGTAAGGAAATAAGGCCTAAAGTCAAAGATTCTTGCAAGATTTCCTTAGTTGGCAATATTTCCTAATGCCATTAGGATTTCCTCATTAGGTTGAATCCTTTTCCTTTTCTATTTAGGAAGAGTTGTTGTTTGTTAGGAAAGTATATTGGTCTAATCTTGTAGACCAATCATAATGTTTCTTTAGTTTTCCTATTTAGTTTAGGATTGCCTTTTCCTTATTACATTAGGAAATATTGAATTATGTTAAGGAATGTAAACTAAATCCTAATTGGTTTTGGATTAAGCATTGTAAGGCTATAAATAGCCCTCATATTCTGCCAAGAGGGAATGAATTCGATCAATATTATCACTGTTAACAAGTTTTCTTGTGAGATCAAATTCTCTTCTTGAATTCTTGAGTGGACTTGGTGAGATTATTGAGTGAAGGCTTAATAATTTCACAAACTTGTTAATTCTAATCTTAAATTGGCTTGGTTAATTTAAGGTTTGAGTTAAAACAACTATGAATCTTTATAACTTAGGTTGCTAGAAACAAGTTTTCTAGAGGTCTAGTTGGGATTTGAAGATCAAAACTCCAATACTTAGTTTTATAGATTTTGGGCAACTATGCTTTAGCATACGGGTAAGGATGAATCCAGCCTTGTTCGTATTATATAACTTACTTGATTTGAAGCCTTAGCTCTGATACCAAATGATACGAACAAGGTTGGATTGATCCTTACCCGTATGCTAAAGAATTAGTTGCCTAAAATCTATCAAACCAAGTATTGGAGTTTGGATCTTTAAATCCCAACTAGACCTCTAGAAAACTTGTTTCTAGCAACCTAAGTTATAAAGATTCAAAGTTGTGTTAACTCAAATCTTAAATTAACCAAGCCAATTTAAGATTAGAATTAACAAGTTTATGAAATTATTAAGCCTTCACTCAACAATCTCACCAAATCCACTCAAGAACTCAAGAAGAGAATTTAATCTCACAAGCAAAATTGCTAACAATAATAATATTGATTGAATTTTTTTCTCGTGGCAGAATATGAGAGCTATTTATAAGCTTACAATGCTTAATACAAAATCAATTAGGATTTGGTTACATTCCCTAATAGAATTCAATATTTCCTAATGTAATAAGGAAAAGGCAATCTTAAACTAAATAGGAAAACTAAAGAAATATTATGATTGGTCTACAAGATTAGACCAAGATACTTTCCTAACTAAATAACAACTCTTCCTAAATAGAAAAGGAAAAGGATTCAACCTAATGAGTAAATCCTAATGACATTAGGAAATATTGCCAACTAAGGAAATCTTGCAAGAATATTTGACTTTGGGCCTTATTTCCTTGCTTACACGACTTGGGCTTCCTTTTACATGCCTTGATCGAATTGGTCATGCTTGGATGCTCTCCACAAGTTGGGCTCCATTGTATTAAGTTAAGTGCCCTATTTGAAGAGTTTAAGATCCCATCATCTTTTAACTGGCTTCACACATCCTTTGCTCTTGTTGGGCTAATCAAAGTGTAATTCCTTCTCGCATGAATGCTCCAATTACATCCTTAAACTTCTTTAGTCTTCCCTTTATGATTGGGCCTTGAAGTTGAAGTGGATCCTTTGCTTTAGCCTTGGTTGTTTTCATCAGAATTGCACAAGTTACCCTGTGAAGATGTGAAAAATGAAAAGTAAGTGTTTTTTGCCTTAGATTTGCTATTTCACCCTCAAATAACATCATCCCATCAATAAAAGAAAAAGAAAGTGAAAGTTTATACGTTTAACTATTTTATGCAAAAGTAAGGAATTACATGAGTTATCCCACAAATATATGAAAACAAAGTGTATCTGTTTTTTTGCCTTAGAGTTGTTATTTAAGGCTCAGATGACATCATGGTATCAATAAAAGCAAAAGAAAGTGGAAGTTTACATGAGAAACCATTGCGCAAAAGTGAGTAAGGAATTTCACGAGTTACCTCACAAAGATTTGAAAATGAAGTGTATGTGTTTTTTGCATTAAAATAGTTATTTAAACCTTAGATAACATCATCACACCAATAAAAGAAAAATAAAGTGGAAGCTAGTATAAGTAACTATTTAAGCAAAAGTGAGTAGGGAATTACACAAGTAACCCTACTAATATGTGAAAATGAAGAGTAAGTGTTTTTTGCTTTATATTTGCCTTTTAACCCTCAAATAACATCATCACATCGATAAAAGCAAAAGAATGAGAAAGTTTTCATGCGCAACTATTTATGCAAAAGTAAGTAAGGAAATGTAAAAGTTACCCTATAAAGATGAGAAAATGAAATGTATGTGGCTTTTGCATTAAAATTCATATTTAAGCCTCAAATAACATGATGATATTAATAAAAGCAAAAGAAAGTGGAAATTTGCACAAGAAACCATTACACAAAAGTGGGTAAGGAATTACATGTGTTTCCTAGCAAAGATGTGAAAAATAAAGTGTTTGTGTATTTTTACATTATAATAGTTATTTAAACTGCAGATCTTCATCACATCAGTAAAAGCAAAATAAAATGGAAGCTAGCACGAATAACCATTTAAGCAAAAGTGAGTAAGGAATTGCACAAGTTACCCACAAATATGAGAAATCAGAGTGTAATTGTTTTTTCATTAGATTTGTTATTCAACCCTCAAATAACATCATCACATCAATAAAATCTAAAGAAATCAAAAGTTTGCACATGTAACTATTTAAGCAAAATTGAGGAAGGAATTGCACGAATTGCCCGACAAAGTTGTGAAAATGAAGTGTATGTGTTTTATGCCTTAGAATTAATATTTAAGCCTCAATACATCATAGTATCAAGAAAGGGTAAGAAAGTTTAAGTTTGCACGAGTAACCATTAAAGAAAATAGAGAAAGAAGTTACGCGAGTTACTCCACAAAGATGTGAAAATGAAGAGTATGTGTTTTATACTTTAGAACAACTATTTAAAAACATGGATAACATCATGACAATAATAAAAGAAATAGAAAGTTTGCACATGTAACAATTTAAGCAAAGTGATTATTGAATTGAAGGAGTTACCCCACAAAGATTTGAAAATGAAGTGTAAGTGCTTTTGCATTAGAATTGCTATTTAAACCTAAGATAACATCATCACATCAACAAAAGCGAAATAAAAATGGAAGCTAGCACGAGTAACCATTTAAGCAAAAGTGAGAAACGAATTGCACAAGTTACCTTAATAAGATGTGAAAACGAAGAGTAAGTTTTTTTTTTTTTTGCTTTGGATTTACTATTTAACCCTCAAATAACATCATCCCATTAATAAAAGCAAAAGAAAGAAAAAGTTTGAACATTTAACTATTTATGCAAAAGTGAGTAAGGAATTGCACGAGTTACCCCATAAAGTTATGAAAATGAAGTGTGTGTATTTTATGCATTAGAATTGTTATTTAAGTCTCAGATATCACATAATATCAATAAAAATGAAAGAAAAAGGAAGTTTGCATAAGAAACCATCACACAAAAGTGAGTAAGGAATTTCATGAGTTACATTAGAAAGATATGAAAACAAATTGTATATGTTTTTTTGCATTAGAATAGCTATCTAAACCTTGGATAACATCATCATATCAATAAAAGTAAAATAAAATGGAACCTAGCACGTGTAACCATTTAAGCAATAGTGAGTAAGGAATTGCACAAGTTACCCCGCTAAGATGCGAAAGTAAAGTGTAAATATTTTTTGCTTCATTTTGCTATTTAACTCTTAAATAACATCATCACATCGATAAAAGCAAAAGAATGAGAAAGTTGGCACGTGCAACTATTTATGCAAAAATGAGCAAGAAAATGCACGAGTTACCCCATAAAGTTGTGAAAACAAAGTGTATGTGTTTTTTGCATTTGAATTGCTACATAACAACTCAGATCACATCGTGGCATTAACGAAAGCCAATGAAAGTGGAAGCTTGCACGAGAAACAATTAGACAATGGTGAGTCAGGAATTTCATGAGTTACCTCACAAAGATGTGAAAACGAAGCGAATGTGTTTTTCGTATCAGAATATCTACTATTTAAACCTTGGATAACATCATCACATCAACAAAACTAAAAAAAAATGGAAGCTAGCAAGCAATCATGAGTAAGGAATCGCACAGGTTACCCTACTAAGATATGAAAATGAAGCGTAAGTTTTTTTTTTTTTGCTTTATATTTGCTATTTAATCCTAAAAAAACATCATCACATCGATAAAAACAAAAGAGTGAGAAAGTTTGCACGTGTAACAATTTATTTAATGTGAGTAGGGAATTGCATGAGTTATCCTATAAAGATGTGTAAAGAAACTATGTGTATTTTGCTTTAGAATTGCTATTTAAGCCTTTGATAGCACCATGGCAGCAATAAAAGAGAAAAAAAGTGGAAGTTTGCACGAGAAACCATTACATAAAAGTGAGTAAGGAATTTCACGAGTTACCTCACAAAGAAGTGAAAACGAGGTGTATGTATTTTTTCCTTTAGAATTGCTATTTAAGCCTCAGATGACATCATGGCATCAATAAAAGCGAAACAAAGTAGAAGTTTACACAAGAAACTGTTACACAAAAGTGAGTAAGGAATTTCATGAGTTACCTTGCAAAGATATGAAAATGAAATATATGTGTTTTTTTCATTAAAATAGCTATTTAAACTACAGATAACACCATCACATTAACAAAAGCAAAATAAAATGGAAGCTAGCACAAGTAACCATTTAAGCAAAAGTGAGTAAGGAATTGCACAAGTTACACCATTATGATGTTAAAACAAAGTGTAAGTGTTTTTTGCTTTATATTTGCTATTAACCCTCAAATAACATCATCACATCGATAAAAATAAAAGAATGAGAAAGTTTGCATGTGCAATTATTTATTTAAAAATGAGTAAGGAATGCCATGAGTTATCCCACAAAGATGTGAAAATGAAGTGTATGTGTTTTTTGCATTAAAATTACTATTAAAGCCTCAATTAACATCATGGCTTCAATAAAACCGAAACAAAATTGAAGTTTACACAAGAAACCATTACATAAAATTGAGTAAAGAAGATCATGAGGTACCTCACAAAGTTGTGAAAACGAAGTGTATGTGTTTTTTTTATTATTATTAGAATGGCCATTTAAACCTCAGCTAACATGATCACATCAACAAAAGCAAAATAAAATGGAAGCTATCATGAGTAACCATTTAAGCAATAGTGGGCAAGGAATTACACAAGTTACCCTACTAAGATGTGAAGATAAAGTGCAAGTGTTGTTTCCTTTAGATTTACAATTTAACCTTCAAATAACATAATTCCATCAATAAAAGCAAAAGAAAGCCAAAGTTTGTACGTTTAACAATTTATGCAAAAGTGAGTAAAGAATTGCACGAGTTACCCCACAAAGATATGGAAACAAAGTGTATCTATTTTTTGCATTAGAATTGCTATTTAAGCCTCATATAATATCAAGGCATCAATAAAAATGAAAGAAAGTGGAAGTTTGCAAGCTAAACCATCACACAAAAGTGAGCAAGGAATTTCACAAGGTACCTCAAAAAGATTTGAGAACTAAGTGTATGTATTTTTTTTCATTAGAATCACTATTTAAAATGATACGAACAATGTTGGATTAGATTCCTTACCCGTATGCTTGAAAATAGTTGCCCAGATCTATCAAAACAAGTATTAGAGTTTTGATCTTCAAATCCCAACTAGACCTTTAGAAAACTTGTTTCTAGCAACCTAAGTTATAAAGATTCAAAGTTGTGTTAACCCAAATCTTAAATTAACTAAGCCAATTTAAGATCAGAATTAACAAGTTTGTCAAATTATTAATCTTTCACTCAACAATCTCACCAAGTCCACTCAAGAACTCAAGAAGAGGATTTAATCTCACAAGCAAAATTGCTAACAAAAATAATATTGATTGATTGAATTCCTTTTGGCAGAATGTGAGGGCTATTTATAGCTTTACAATGCTTAATCCAAAATCAATTAGGATTTGGTTTACATTCCCTAACAAAATTCAATATTTCCTAATGTAATAAGGAAAAGGCAATCTTAAACTAAATAGGAAAACTAAAGAAACATTATGATTGGTCAACAAGATTAGACCAAGATACTTTCCTAACTAAAGAACAACTCTTCCTAAATAGAAAAGGAAAAGGAATCAGCCTAATAA
>CATIWR010502739.1:0-22861 GCA_949677035.1 Omphalea diandra | reverse complement strand
TCATGGATTTGTTTGCAGATTGAAGAGAAAAAGCAAGCTGCTGCTGATGTATTATATCAATATTCAAAATTCGTGATGGCATGTATTGGTAATCAAGTTCGACCTTGTGACTTGAGATTGCATTTAATGAAGGTAATGTGGGTTTTCTTTTTTAGAATTCCTGGTAAATAATAACTATAGTTCTTTTATCTGCGTATGCTTCTTAAGCAATTTGAGGCAGGGACTTCATGAGTTTCCCACAGCCCAGGTACAGAAATGATATGAATGGTCCAAATACTTACTTTAACATAGGTTCTAGGCCTGCAGAAAGTGAATATAAATGGGGAATTTCAAAAAGGCATGGCCACATATGAGCCAGACTAATGGATTTATTCTTTCCTATTTTCAGGAGGTTTCAGGACTGCCAACATCTCTGAAGAGAGAAATGCCCCCGACAGCAGCTTCACCCGATGCAATGGGTGAATCATCAAGCTCAGGTACGGCCAGACTTGATAAAGCTGACAGTTTTCGAGCTTTGTAAATTGAGGTACAGTTATGGATAATTTGAGAATGTCTCGCTGGACTAGTAAACTATTGTATCATTGATTTGTGAATTTATAATTTCCTTGTGCTTTCATTGGAAGATATTGTTAATCTGATATGCCAAAACTTTGTGTATCCTTTTGAGCTATATAATACAGGGATGTCTGTGATTTTGCATCTTATATTTAGAGCATGTGTGGCATTACTGTTGAAAAAATCTGATTTTGAGACAAAATATACAAGAGATTCTTTCTCATATATGATTATAGATTTTTTGAATCTAAGTTTTATAACTAAAAAACTGTTATTGATAAAAGCTTCAAAATTAAATTTTTTTCAAAATTAAATTTTTTGCTTGTAAAACTTACATTGAAAAAAGTTATAATCAATTAGAAGAGAAAATCTCTTATATTTTTTGTTTCAAAATGAAAATTTTTCAATAGCAACGCCAAACATGCTCTTAGTTTCTTATTGGTAGTTCGTTTGATATATTGATGGTCTATCAGAATCTTTACAAATGTTTGGTTTAAGCAGGTGCTACCTACCTGCTTTATTTGGTCTCCTCAGAGTCAAGAGGCTGGCCTAGTTTACTATGGATTTAGTTAACACAACCAAATCTCTCTGACCCCAGTTCAGGGCTTGGCTTAGACTGGATAACTCTGGTCCATTTGTTGAAATGAGCAACAAAGACAGCATCCTGAAAAAAAAAAAAAAAATTTAGAGGACAGAAATTGTGATAGGAGAGAGGTGTTGCAATAACTATTCTGGTGAACAGGGAAATAAAGGATTTATCAGCATTCACATTTTGCATGGCCTCTTCTGCTTTTCCCTGCAAAAAGAATTCATGAAAGCTCTATTTAATCCTTGGAACTTGCCATTTTGGTGCTGCCTTAAGCTTGCCTTGACATGTTAGCATACTATTTTTTTTTTCTGCTTTTTACTTACCTAACCCTTGATTCTATATCATTCAAGTAAACAGAGCATGACATTAGTTCTAAAAATAATTTATAATAATAGTCTCCATATAATCATTGAATAGGTAAGCAAATCTTTTAATGATATTTTTGGAGGTCAGACACAACTAGAAGGAAAACAAAAGTGGTCAGATATTTATTGGAATCATCAGTCTATTGATGAGCAAGCACTTTTTCTTTTTTAAATAAGAAAAATTAGTACTTGAAGCAAAAATTTGCATGTGGGCGTGCGTGCACGCACGTGCGCGTGTTTATAATTTGATTTCTCAAGGAAGAAGGAAGAACTCCCGGGGGAACTCAAAATTGTATGTGTGCCCAAGTTGAGAAATGCTTGTACCAGTTGGGGTGCATATGAGCTAGAACTAATTGATTTAACATATGTGTGTTGAGCCCTTTGAAGTAGAATATCTAAATGTGGCACTTTGTCAAATGTTTGACTAATGAAGCTAAATTCAAGTAATAGGGAAGGGGGATATATTGTTATCATTTTAGTAAAATGTAAAAAATGAGAGCATAATGTGATTTTGTTTAAATGCAATGTCAGTTGGAAAAATTATTGCTCGATTGGTAGAAATTACGTTGGGTGTTATTGAACTATCACATCTCTCTCTCCCCCTCTCTTTTTCTGCAAGACTCAGATTGATTCCCTACCTCCATGAATTTCATCTTCATTCTCCTTTCACAGCTTATCCTTTAGTCTAAAGTTTAAGATTACTTTTTCTAGAAGAAGATGATTTGGTAAGCTCATCTACATGCAGGAAGTTGCTGGCACGCAACGAGAGTGAAAGTTTTCATTACATGGTTGTGTGCTCGAGTTTCATAAATCAATCAAAAAGAAAGAACCAGGAAAGCCATCAAACACAATTTAGATAATGACAACAATGGCTGTAGCATGGAGGAATCCATTGGTATTTGGATCCTCTCATGTTAATGGAAATATGGCCTATAACATTTTAACAATCTCAACCCCTGAATTCAGAAAAAAAAAAAAAAAAAAATTGAGATATTTTATTAGAAATCAATTTCAATTTTTTGAATATGAATCTTTATAAATTGAACTATGAATTCTTAGTGAGTTTAGCGGTTAAGATTGGACAAACAAGATTATTATGGTTGCCCCATTTAATTATATTTGACATACAGACAAATGATCCTCACTTTATTGTCTATACAAATTACTTGTTCATAAACTATTAGTACTTCCACTGTAATATAAATATTCAAGCACAAGAACAATCCTATATTTGTTTTTTTGCTTATTTCCTCATTAACAGGAAGCAAACCAACTAAAAGTCTCACTTGCATGTTCTAGCTTCTGTAATCCAAACCACCATTCTTCATATTCAGGAAATCATCATTGTCACCTGCATTACAACTGCATTCCTTACTGTTTTGCAATCCCAGGCTGCAGCAGAAACATAGCATTTTCCTATCTCTGCTTCTCAATGTTTCAGATTGATGTTGAAAGGGTTGGCGTATTTGAAGCTCTAGATTCAATTCTTGACACTTCCCTTCAAATGGGTTCTCCAGTCTTTTGCGCCTGAATCCACGAGCAATCTTCTCTTCTTTAGGAGAAACAGCAGCAAGAGAAGTGATCATGCTGTCAACTGCTGGCTCATTGGTTGATCTATGAGTGGATAGATCAATCCCTCTACTCAGAAGTTTTCTTCTTATATGTGTATTCCAATAGTTCTTGATTTCATTATCAGTTCTTCCAGGTAACCTGCCCGCTATAAGAGACCATCTGTAAGCACACAGACATACAATGCCAATGCCCTATTAGTAGTTTTCTCCAAACTGGCATAAATAATTGAAGTTCAGGGTCTTACTTGTTACCAAGCTGGCTGTGTAGTTCAATAATGAGCTCATCTTCTTCAACAGTGAAATTTCCATGCTTGAGATTAGGACGTAGATAGTTAATCCATCGAAGACGACAACTTTTGCCACACCGAAGAAGGCCAGCAGCTTTAGGGAGGGTTCTCCAGTAGCCCTCGCCATTAGCTTGAATGTAGGCAATAAGTCTCTCATCTTCGACTTTGGTCCACGCCCCTTTATTTGTATGACCTTTCTCACAGCATGGGGACCTGCCCATGTCTCTTTGATAGCAGCTTGTTGCGGAGTTATCAACAGTAGAGGTATCAGATGATGGGTTTTGCTGTTGAAAGCAGTGGAGTTGATTTAGTCTATGAGGTTCTGGGTATGTAGTTTTATACTTATCAATATGGATAATAATTCCTAGCAGTAGCTGTTTTAGATGTTTGTTGGTGGACGCAAAAGTGCTTAGTTGGAGGGTCCACTTGGTGACTTTATTAACAAACCTTCCCATCTACTCTGATATTTTCAGCCGCTGGGGTCTTAAACCTGTGATCTTCTGCACTTCGAAACAGGTAATTCAACACAAACTACACCAATGATCCCATTTCCTGTGCTGTCTGTATTAGTGTGGCTAGATTACATCTAAAGGTAAGGCAGGGCAGGATCTATAATAATTGTAACACTGATTCAACATAAATTAGTCACTGTCATATAATCTACAAGTTGATGGAAAAAGTGAATGAATTGTCCTTAGCTTCAGAGATAAGCTGCAATAAATAAGGCTCATGCTATAGGAGGTTAAGGTCAAACAATTTGAGAAGCAAGTTGCTGTGGAAAAAGACATCTGTAACTGCTCGAGACTTACCTGATTTCTTTTTCCTACTGAGTGAGGTGAATGTGTCCATCCCTCAGGGCAAGCATTTCAATGAATTTGTTCAAGAACTAATGTGCTTGACTAATAGGGATGCTTTATTTATTTATTTATTTCTACAACAAAAATGGAGACATAGTTGTTTCATACTCAATCAATATTATGAAAATCGGACTAAATTGGCTAATTGGACTAGTAAAATTAAAAATCGAATTGGTGATCAGTTTAGTTTGGTTAGGACCGATTTTTAATATTATTTTTATATTTTTAATTATTATAAATATATTTACATAAATATTTTTTTGATTTTTAAAATTATTTTAATAATATTTTTTAAATTTTATGTATTGTTAAACTAATTGAACCAAACCGTTCCCTGACTAGTTTACGAATCAGTCAGATTTTAAAAAGTATTGCTCCAACAAGAAACATTACATTCATAGCACTTACATCATTCAGAGAGAATTTTAATTTTTACTGTTAAAATTGTAATAGGATTCCAACTCTCAACCTTTACGGGTGATCAGAGCCAATATGCAATTCAAATTTTAGCTTCCCTTTCCTCAAAATCCCTGTAAATGATTGGTCTCCATCAGCATACCACTTGCTCTAGGGACTATATTCATGTTTGGTCACTGTTGTAATTAATAATCAAAATATATAACCAATTTTAATATTTTTTTTAAAAAAAATATCAATATATTAGCAAAGTGTGGGAATCTTTTTCAATCAATTGCTAAAGGACACCAAGTAAAAATTGTATCTATGCATGGTATTCTATGTATGCATTAATATTAACACCTAATATCCCAATCTCTTTCTGAGAACTGAAAAAAAGATTAGTGACAGTCTATTATGCATACTAAGTTTTAGATAAATTTATTATTGCACTAAAATATCATATTTTAACTTCAAGAATCGGTTATTTAGCGTTAATTATATGTTCCTATGATGCATGAATTTAGTAGAAAATTGAGATATTTTAAGAGCTTAATTTGCCTACAGATGAAGTCTAGGTAAAAAAATAAATCAATTTAAAACTAGTAATATGTAAAAGACTAATATGTTTTTAAATTTTCAATATTAAATAGTTGCCCATTTATCTTTTTATTAAGGATGATTATTTCAATACTCTTAAAATTTTAATTTTGAATCATAAGTATCATAATCAAGATATTCACTTTAATTTTCAGACATCTTTCTTAATAAAATTTAGATTCTCAATAAAAAAATATTGCTCACTTTTTATTTTGTCATGTTGTCTCCTATGAAAAAAAAGAAAAACATTCTACTTTTTATTCCTTGTGAAAATTACAGAAAAAAAAAATAGATTGAAAGTGTGCAGTAAAAAATAATAGTGAAAAATAAATGGAATAGATATAATGAAAAATAATTTCATCGTACTCAATATTGAACGAATAAAAAGTGAAATCTTTTACATAAAATAAATAAGGAGAATGAATGAGCATGTTACTTTTTAGAAATGGTTAGTTTTTATAGAATAATTTCTAGGAGATTGTAATTATATTCTCATAAAATTCATTTAAAGCGTACTTAATAAATTAAAGAATAAATCTAGGTTGTGATTACATTATTACAAATTCTATTCTTTTTTAAAAATATTTAATGAATTAAAGAACAATCTAGATTATAGTTACATTATAACAAAAACTAATTTTCACAAAGTCCATTTATTTTAAAAGATAATCAATCCATTTATTGTAAAAGATAATCAATAAATTGGAAATTTTAGTTGATCTCATATTTAATGAAGAACCCAATAAATCCAATAATCTATTCAAAAATATATCTAGATTATGATTACAATCTCAGAAAAGCCAAAAATTTTTAGAAATATGAAAATGTGAAATTAATGTCATAAATTTTAATTTTAAAAGTTTTTACTTAATACTATGTTTTACCTCGTTGGTTCTAAATTAAAATTCTATTAAATCAAGAATAACTATGTACGGAATCATGTTCAATTTGAATCCATAAAAACTCAATTGAAGTAGTAATAAACAAAAGAACTCATGTTTTGTTTAAGTACCAAAATTTATAAATACTAATATATATATATATATATATATATATATATATATTCGCGCGAAATGTTTACATCTCTATGGATTGTTACTATTTTTATAACTGAATAATAAATACTTATAATTTTCAGTGTAGACATTAATTGTAAGTTAAAATTATCAGAATTATTAGATTTTTAATCTAAAAGCTAAAAGTGTGTATATATATATATATATATATATATATATATATATATATATATATATATATAATCAAAACTTCATGTTGATTTTCAATTTTAGTATAAAATTCAAATAAAATTACTATAATTAATAATTTATTTTAATGTTAATCTCCGATCAAAGTCTAACCAAATTTTCAATAACTTAATTACTTAAAAAAATCCCAAACTTTAAGTCGATTTTCAATTTTAGTATGAATTTCAATTCATATTAACATTGAAATGAGTTCTTAATTATAATCATTTTATTGATAAGAAATAAAGTTAGTGCTACAATTGAAAATCAACCTAAAGTTTGAGTTTTTTTCTTTTTACGTAATTAAGCCCAAAAAAAATTAAACATAGTATATTCCTTCATTTCAAGAACAATATTTCAAAATTTTTAAAAAATATATTCATTTTTTATCTTTAAATACACACACACACACAATTATATATATTTATATATATAATTCATGCCTGAAAAATGAAATAATAAGTGTATATTTGATTAGACTTTTTATTTTCAATAAATTCATATATATCTTTATTTTTCTTATTATGGGTTTTTTTCTTCATTCGATGGATATTATTTTTATATTTTCTTATTAAAGTTAGTATTTTATTAATTTATTTTATATAATAAACATGATTTTTTGTTGCTATGATAATTTTGATAAAAAATTTCATAAAAAATGTTAAAATATCAAAATAATTTAAAAGTCTTGCACAAGATTTTAAATAGTGAGTTGAAACATTCATATTATTTTTCATCATCAATATATCTATTGAATTGATTGAAAGATATTTTTCAAACAAAAAAACTAGTAGGTATTATATCATTATCAGTGGACATTAATATCTATTTTAAATTCTCGAAACTTAGAGTTTAAAAGATAAGCAATACTTTTATAGCTATGCTTAGTCTTCTCTTTTTCTTTTTTTTTTTTTTCTGTTTATTATATGAGCATCTGTTTAATTTGTTGATAAATCTCAAAATAAAATAATTAGAGTAAAGTTGTAGGACAAAATACAATTTTTAGAGTCCTAATTCAATTAGAGAAAAAATAAAAAAAAAATTACAGATAAAGTGATATTATTGTTAAGAATTCTAATATATATATAAATCAATTTTCAAATTAACACCAACTTATCAATTTCTATAAATAAAGCATAAATTATTAAATTTAAATGAACTAACTGAGTCGAAATTTAACAATTAAATGGTAAAAATAGATCATAAATCCTATGTATTATATAAGATTTCACACATTATCTCAAGATCCTAGCACATGCAAATAATTGAATAAAAAGTATTTAATTATTAATAAAAAGTATTAAAGTATTTTAATCTATTAATTAATGTTATATTGGCTTTTGGTATTCTATGTGATCTAACCTTCTTAGTCTTTTGCTTTATTGATATCCTATAATACTATCTCATATATAATATATAATCTTTCAATATTCCACTAAAGTATCTTTAGTTTCAAGGTTAATTCAAATATTAAGAATATTAATTTCTATTAGAACTTTAATTAATTAAAATATTTTTATTGATTTAAATTAAATTGCCACTAAATAATATAAATGCTAGAAAAATTCCTAATTAAAAATTTAAACTAATATAAATAAAGATCCTTAAAAAAATTAAACTCTGTGTTCTAATATTATATTAATTTGCATAATTATAACAACAAAAAATTGAAGTAAAACTTTTTCAATTCTACTTTAGTGTTCAATCAAACATGCCTGACAATAAATATTTCTAAGGTCATTTCCTTTTTTCAAAAAAAAAAAAAAATCTAAAGACATCTAATTATTAATTAAAATTTTGAATCCTTATTATAGTAGCATAAAAATATAAAATTATAAAATAGACAATTTAACTTCGGAGAGTATTCTAAATAAATTTTAAAAGCTGAATTGAAGAAAAAAACATGATTATAATAATTGTTTACTAGAAAATCCTTAACTTAAATAATGTCTAATTATTTAAAAGAAAACCTTAAACTTAAAATAATTTGTAACAATCTTTGATTTGAAGATTAATTCAAATTAAGAATACTAATATATGTGCAATATGATAATTGTATTAAGTTGTTCTATTCTTTTTTATTTAAATTTCAATAAGATCTATTGATTGTAGTGTGTGTGTGGGCAGTGGAAGGGCGTCAAATTCATGGATTCGCGTGGAACTTGGGAATTCAATCGGATTTTGGTATTGAGAGTGCGTTAGTGGATACGAATTCAAAATGTGGAAGTGTGCAAAATGCATGGCAGATTTTGGAATCTACAGCTGAGGTTGACCAGGTTTCCATGTGATTATAATTCTTGTGGGTTTTGCGCAGAATGGGTTTGAGGAGAAGCTATACATTTTTTTTATTTTTTACGAAAATGGTGAATGCAGGAGCTGAGGTTGATCCAAACATGGTTTCAGCTGTTCTTGGGGTATTTGGTGTGGATGCTTCTTTGGATCTTGGAAAGCAAATACATTCGTTTGGCTATTCACCCCTTTTTTTTTCTTTGGGTACAAAGCACTATATTTCTTGTCAACAATGGAAGCCACACATATTGGAAGTCCTTAAACTCTTGTAACAAGTTTTATAGTTTCTAAAGTCGATTCTCAATTAGCCATTGATAGGGATTCCTATGGCTTATTAGAGGTTTCTAACATGGAACAAACACCCATTATGGGACATATTTCTTCTATGCATGTGATAAAAATCAACTGATTTATCCTTCATCAATCTTGTTATTTTCAATGGCAAACATCATGAGCTTTATTGATTTGGTTATATCATTAGTATGCTTCATAAGCCAAGAAAGATGAAGGTTGGAACATGAGCAGACGAACACCATCTAGAGAGTATTTGCAATATATCCCACATCTGTAAGAAGAAGCGTGGAGCATGAAGTTCCCACTATAAGTAATAAGCTTAATGCAACTAGGCTCCATACTTACCTGGGTGGGGCCAATGGGTGCTCCATAAGGCACATGGCCTAGGTCAGTGACCTCCATTGCACTTTGGGAGAGATGCTGCCCTAAGGTCTCCCCAAGTGGGAGAGCTTACGTCATAATTTGTGGCAGAGGGGGCCAGCGTTCGCGCGGCTCCTGGCATCTCTAGTTATAAAGCATTTGGTTCTAAGGGCGGGTGGGTTAACCAATTGAGCTAGCGGGGCCCACTGGCAAGCAAGATTATAATTTCACTTTTGATGGGCTAGGAAAACTTAAGGAATCTAAAGTGCTCAAAGAATTGAGAAAAATTGAGTTCTTATATTATGTATCCCAACTCATCACACTTAAGGAAGAAAAAAAAAAAGACGTGCCTTCTTACCATTACATATTAAAGTTCAGTTACTAAACAAAAACACAACAAATTACGCATATCTCATATCTCTCCACTTCACTACAATACAAAAACTTCTCATTCTCTCACTTTGCTTCAACAAAACTCTCCCTCTCACGTTCTCTATATCGACGACTATCACTCTTTCTATTTCAATTTTTGCTGTCGAACTTTACTGCTTCTACGCCAACTTTCTCCTTCTTGATTTCCTCTTTATTTTTATATATGTAAGTATATAGATATAAGTAAGCAAACTCCTAATATAACGTATTCCACTTTTCTCTTAAATGAGTATATGATAAATTATTAGGGTTATGGTTATGTTAAATGTTTTTTATGATTTCGTATATGATAAATTATTAGCATTTATCATTTTGAAAAATTATTAGAGTTTATGGTGTTTCTTTTTCCTTTTCATTTTCATTTTGAATGAATTCTATATTTATTAGTATTTGTCCATATCTTCATTACGAATAAACTCTATGTTCATTAATATTTTCCTATAGATTTATTTGATATAAACTGTAAGTTAGTTTTTTTTTTTTTTTTATAAACAGTAGATTCATTTTGGTATAAAGTTTAGGTTTATACTTTATATTGTATAGATTTATTTTGTAAACTGTAAGTTTATTTTTTAAAAACTCTAAGTCATTTTTCATTAGGCGTAGGTTCATTAGTAATAAACTATATATTCATTTTTTATTATGTGTATATTCACTAGTAATAAACTTCTATATGATGAATTTTTGGATTTAATGTAAACCATAACTTCATTTGATATAAACTATAGATTCATTATGAGTACGTTCATTTTGTATAAAGTTTAGGTCCATTTTTTATAAGTTGTAGGTTCATTTTTTGTAAGCTGTAGGTTTCTGTTTTTATAAAATGTATGTTCATTTAGTATAAACTGTATATTTATTATCAATAAACTGTAGGTTCATCTTTATCAAGTGTAGGTCTATTTTTTATTAAATTATAGCTTCATTTTTTTTGTAAACTGTAGGTTTATTTTTTGTAAATTGTAAGTTCATTTTTTTTTTTGTAAATTATATATTTATTTTTTTGTAAATTGTACGCTCATTTTCTTATAGTTATAAGATCATATGATATAAATTGTAGATTCATTATCAATTAACTGTAAATTCTTTTATGAAAAGTGTAGGTTCATTTTGAATGAACTCTAGGTTCATTACTATTTACCCATAGGTTTATTACAAATTAACTCTAGATTCATTAATATTTGCCTAAGAATATCAGTTATTTTTATTTTCACAACAAACATGAGATTGAAGGCAATATCAAATAAAAGGAAGATCAACAAAAAAGACAATACAGAAATGTTGAATGATCAAGATCAATAATCAACCAAGGATATACCATTAAGACAAATAATTCATACAGGAGATGCTACTGCAACTTAATAGATAGTACAAAAAAAACCTCTTGCTCCTCCACCAAAGCAAGCAAAAAAAAGAACAAATAAATTTGATGAGACTGAACCAAAAAACAAAAAGAAAATATCAACAACTAAAAGAAAAGTAGCCCAAAATAATGAAGAAGAATCTAATGAACAATTATAACAATAAGAGCTTGAAGAAGAAGAAACTGATAAAAGTAGAATTTGATGAATAACAAACAAAGAAAGTTGCAAAATCAAAATTCTTATGAACAAAAATGTCACCAAATGGGCTACATAAGATGATAGGAAAACTATCATAAGAATAATGTAAAACAATTAACAAGATTGGATTTGGCAGCCTACTAAAACTTACATTGTCCAAATGTGTTGGACAATTAAGTAAGTATTTAGTAGAAAAATATAATTACTGAAGGACTACAATTATTTTGGAGAATGAAGAACTAGTCCTCAAGAAGATGTTGTTAACATATTGAACTTGCCTTGTGGAAAAAATCCTGTTGTGGAGGTGAAAACAGTTGAATATAAGTGACTGCTACAATCATGGAGCCAACAATAGCAATTACCTGTTAGTAGTCCAGTCACAAAGAAAATGAGTCCAAAAACCGTCAAAAAAGGAGATGATAAAGATTATTTCAAAAGAGATTTTGTAGTGTTTGTGGTTTCTTCTTTTTTGAAAGGCCACCAAATTAGAAAAGGAAACTATAAAATTTTGTTATCTCTCATTGGTGTCAACCAAATAAAAAATCTCAACTAGTGCCAGTACACATTCAAGAGCCTTGCAAAATTTGTTGAGCAATGGAAGAAAAAGCCAATTGATTTCTTCATTGGTCTACTTGCTTTCTTTTTGGTAATTAATATATACATATGTTTCTAATATTAAAAACATAAATTTTTTACATCCAATACTAAAACAACACAAGTTCATTTTTATAATGTTCATTTTTAATTTCCTCTTATATTTAATTATCTTTTTTGAAATGAATATCTAGATTACTTGGACAGAATTGAGTTCAAAGTAACAGATATTACAATAAAACTTCAACCCTATGAAACCGGACTACTCACAATGTACACAATAGAGTTAGGGAAGAATTGAAAGAATGAGGGTTTGGAAAAGGAAAAGTTGTTCAACGCTTAACTCTAATCCAAGCTGAAGATGAGCAAGAAGAAGAAGAATAATAACAATTCAAATAGATTAACAACATAAAAGAACAACAGTGAGAAAGGTAATTTTAATTTCAAGTATGGTAAACATATAATATGAGACAAAAAAAAATACATAACTTATAACATACTATGTTCATTACAGGAATCTATTGAAAGAATGTCATCTGTAAATTTTTTAAAAAAGGCTGCCACAAAGATTGAATTTGGAGCAATAATGGAAGAAATAGGAAAGACAAAACAACAAAGATTATGAAGAAGACTTTCAATTCTGTGACTGAAATATTTAACAACATGTTCAGCTCACAGGGTGAGAAAGTACCTAAAACGTTAGAGAAAATAGTTGAAGATGATGATGAAGAATTCTTCAGCAACAAAAGTGTCCTTGAAGCATTGGTAGAACTTGAAAAAGCAATACTAAAAACACAAAAAAAATTGGAAAGACAATGGGCGTTGCTCCTTCATTTTCATTAGGACTAACTCCAACTGAGGTATGTCCCCAAAAACATAAATAACAAGACCCACCGCAAACACAAGAAAATGCTAACCAATAAGAGCTTCAACAACAACAAAATGTTGAGGAAACATGAGCTACTTCTGACTAAGAAAAACATGTGGAAACTATAGCTGAAGAGCTTTCGCAAACACCAAAAATAATTTTTGATGAGTATGTATCCTAAATTTGTACTTTATTTAACTACAAGTTAATTAGTATTTAACTTACCTACAAGTTCATTACAAATGAAAATTACATTTATTACTATTTGCCTACAAGTTCATTTATTATAAATTATTAGTTCATTTTTTGTGTATTGTAAGTTCATTTGGAATATAATTTACATTAATTATTAGTAAACTATTATTTTTTTTTATAAAATATAGGTTCATTAGTATAAATTGTAGATTCATTTTTTTTATAAAAAGTAAGTTCATTTTTATAAACTGTAAATTCATTACTAATTAACCGAAAAATTATGTTATTGTAAAATTTAAAGCTACACATTCAACACTTTATTGTATAGTAATTGATGAATCAGAATTAGAGATTGAGGATGTACACAAAAGAACAAGACGAACAAGGAAGTACATGAAGTTTTCTTTAGCCTTGAGATCTCCATTTTGGATAGAAAATGATGTAAACTTACAAGATGTAATTGCCAAGGAGAAGCTCATCTCTAAGTTTGCATTCATGCTTGTAACAGAACAAATAAAAAAAAAAAGAGTGAGCTTTAATTTTTTTTTCACACTATATGTTCATTACTTTGTATTGTCAGGTTCACTAATAATTTTTTTCTTTTCTTTTTTTTATAAAGAATTGTTATTTATATATGATGACTCCTATATCATTCGATACAACCTTCAAACCCTATTAAAAGATAAGATAGACTGTGTTATTTTAGATATTTGGGCTTTAAGAATGAACTAAGTTGACATAAAAAGAAGAGTTAGGCAACCAAAAAGAATATTCTTCTTTACCAAGTCATTTGTAAGTAAATGTTTTACTCCCATTGTATATTATTTCTCAATTCTATGATCAAACACTATACATATATTACTTAAAATCTATAGGCGTATCATCCATTTCTCCATATTATTCATTACTTTTTCCTTTTAGCATCAAATAATAAAGGCACAAAAACCAAAAGTATGTCAAACCAATTTTGAAATTCTGGTCGATAAAGAATTAGTCCAAGTGAATGTCGATGCTGATCTTGTAAGTACATATTATTCAAAATAAACTTATCTTTAATATATGATCATAAGTACATGCTATTCATAAAATTATTGAACCTCTTCACATTAAATTCTCTGGTATTCTTCATTTTTCTACGACATTGTCATTATTTCCTGATTTGCATAAATTTCAAATCTAAAAGAATTGAAATAATAGATAACAAACCACTGCCAAGAAAGTGTCTTATAAAACCAAGTACGAAGGCTCTTCAAAAATCATTGTAAGTCCATTTCCTTTCTTATACATGTTTACTTTTATGCACAGGTTCATTTCTTACATGCCATAGGTTCATTTGTTGTAAGTTATAAATTCATTTCATATGTATTACAGATTCATTATTTTATCTGTGTTACAAGACAATGCATTCAAAACTTATTTGGCATAAGACAAAGACTTTACCAAATATCCTAAATATTTACTCAAAATACCTCGAAAATCAAGCAAACTGAATTTTGATTGTGGAGTCTATTGCATGAAACACATGAAGACCTACAAATGACAAAGAGATAATTGGGACTGTGGTTTTAATAAAAATCATGTGAATTATCATTGGATTTTATAATATTATATGAACGTTATTATTCTCTCCTTATTATTGCTTTTTAATTATTTTAATTGCATTTTTTGTAGGAACTTTTCTTGAAGTCCCTAAGATAGAAATACTGCTTAAATATTTTGTTTATGAAAGTTAATACTTGTAGGATGATGTACTAAAGAAAGTTAAAAAAAAATTGCTAAGTCAAAGAAGAAGAAATTATTTATTTTGTTAATATATATAGTAGTTTTAATAATTTTCTTTTTATAGAGTTTTAACAATATTCTTTGATTGTAAAAATACAATAATTTTAAGAAAATTTTGTAATTCTAATGTTCTATATTTTAAGAATATAAATAATGTGTTCATGTTTCATTACATTGCATAACTGTTTGCTTACAGATTTATTATTTTATTATATATGGGCTGATTTCTTAAATCATTCATGTCCATTAGTATTTGCTTACAAATTCATTTAGTATAAACTCTATGTTCATTTTTTTTTGTAAACTGTAGGTTTGTTTTTTATAAAGTGTAGATTTATTTTTCTAAATTGTAGATTTATTTTTTGTAAACTGTAAATTCATTTATTATAAATTGTAGGTTCATTTTGTTAATACATACAGTAATTTTAACAATTTTTTAAAACGTTTTAATAATATTCTTCATTGTACAGATACAAAAGTTTTAAGAATATTTTGCAATTCTAATGTTCCCTGTTTTAAGAATATAAATAATGTGTTAATGTTTCATTATATTTCATTGGTATTTACTTATAGATTCATTATTTTTGTAGATATATATTGATTTCTTAAATCATCTAGGTTCATTAGTATTTTCCTATAAGTTTATTTGATATAAACTATAGGTTCATTTTTATAAAGTGTATATTCATTTTTTCTAAATTGTAGATTTATTTTTTTGTAAACTGTAGGTTCTTTTTTTTTTTATAAAACCATAGTTTCATTAATATATGTACATATATATACATTCACTTATTGTTTATTACAACCAAAACAATGAATTAAAAAGTACTAAAAATAAAAAACTATTCCATACAATTCCAAAAGGAATAAAAAAAGTTATTTAATTTACAACTGAAGGGAACTTTAAACTTGAATTTAGAGTAACAGTTACCAATTCTGAACTTCCAAAACTTGGATGAGCAAAATATCCATTTGCAGGTACATCCGAAAGAGTTTCATGTAAATTAAAAACATATTCATTAAACATGAACCTCATGTACATTAAAGTTGCATCATAAATACACTATAAATTGATATATAGATTCATAATTCCTACCTAAATGAAATTTTGTACAACAATTTTTTTTTTTATAATGCAACCATTTAAGTATTTCTCCTGTGACCTTTTGCTTGATTAAACTTTTTCTCTATTACACTCTTGATCCTTTTGTCGTGATCACCTTTTGCTTTACTACGAAGTGGATTTTGAATTTTTTTCACTTGAACAAGATATTGTATTAGATTCTTCTTCAAAGTAAACATGACCAACCTCATTTATAATCCACTTTTTCACACTTTCAAAAAGCTTCCTCACAATGTTGTCAAGCTTTCATATTGTCTTCACTAGCTAAAATCAACTTGTGAAAATTTCTAACCATTTGTATCCTACAAAGAGAAGCAACAAAACCACTTTCATCACACGAAGAGATCAATGGAATATCAACATTCTTGCTTTCAATCACACCTTTCATTCATCTCTTCACTATATATTTTTTTTGAAATTTTTGTGACACAATGAACTTTTATAATACAGAAACAGTGGCAACAAAGAATCCCCATCTGAAACAACACATAGATCCATTAGAATAAACATTCAGATTTATTGAAATAACAAACATATATCTAAATCTATAACATATTATCTCAAAAAACATCTTACAAGTGTAAGATATAAACATTTTTGAAACCTCAAAAACAATCTCATAACGAATAATATTTAAATTTGACCGCCACACATGATATTTAAAATTATTACCATCAAAAGCCACACACTTTTTATGACAAGACACACCCATCATAAACTGCTCCTCAAACAAATATATCTCAAATGTATATATATTTCTCTCCATGTGAAAGGATCTTCACATTGTTCAAAGCCATCATTGGTTCACGTTAAAAACAACGCATGTCCTCTCCATTCTCTTTACTCCTTCATTTCGAAACTACATCAACAAAACAATTATAGAAATCACAAAGTCCAACAAGTTTGAAAGTTCCCTTAGACAAAGAATAATTGGTGCTCTCACTCCTTTGTGATGATAAAATCCCACCTAAAAAATCTTTATTAAATGTGGGACATCATTTCTCTCTAATATCAAAAAGTTTTTGCACCAAAGAATTCTTGTGACACTGATATTCTCTTTCCAACCTGAAAAAAATAATAGATAAATAACACATTCATTAATTCTACACATCATGTTCATCTATAAAATTCAAAAATTTCAAAAAATTTTAAAATACTTTTTCAATAAAATTGAAACTCAGCCTTTGTATCATTGTATTTGAGCACATAGATTGAATAATTCACTAAATCTTTTTTTTTTAACTTCTCAAGCACTTGATATTCTTCTTTGAATTCTCTCCTATATGTCATATACAAATCCTATGCCATGAATTTGGGAAAACTTGAACAATAGTAGCAAATTGGTCTATTATAATTGTCCAGGGATGACTACCTTTCATAGATCTCAAAAATATACTCAAGAGCCATAGAAAAGACTTTATTCTCTCATTTAACAAAAAGTAACACCCAAACATCACATGCATATAATGATGATTCATACCTATAAAACAAAAACAAAAAATCGTATAACATCCATTACATTAAATCCACATAATTATTATATAGAAATTTGGACAACAAATAAACATATAGTTTATTACTAATGAATATACACTTAATAAAAAATGAACCTATACTCTATAAAAAATGTATCTATAACTTACTCATAATGAATCTACAGTTTATACCAAATAAACCTACACTTTATAAAATAGTTTATAAAAATGAACCTATATTTTATATAAAAATGAATCTACAGTTTACCGATAATGACCCTACAGTTTATAAAAAATAAACCTACAATTCACTGATAATGAATTTATAGTTTATAACAAATGAATCTATCTATTTAAACTAATCAACCTACATCATGTAGCAAATGAACCAGAAAAAAATATAAAAATCAATTTAATAATTTTAATATAAGCATAAATAACATACCTATAAGTGGACCATAATTCATAGCATATCTATTAGTGTGATACATCGTATCATGCACTAACAAATCTTTAAAAATCTCACAATCTTGTTTCATATATGAATCTCTCCAAAAGAAACTATACAATCTAGCATCACTATCAACCTCCAAATAAAATAAAAAAAATCCTTTTCATTTGATTGCTTTCTTCAAAAAATTTCAATCAATGCATTAGAATCGTTGTCGTTCAATTTCCTCAAATTTTTCAAAGCCAAATAATTATAGGCATCCCTCTTCATAAATGGAGAACCACCATATTTCTTAGCAATCTAATCCCATTATACACAACAACTCCACTTTCTTTTAAATGCTTAAGATAAATCAATTGGTTCTTCATCACTCCTCTATCTAAATAAAGAAGATAAGTTTTGCTCAATGTACCTAACTCATGGTTATGCTCTTTTTCATGTCTTGTCACAGTTCGAACTTAATTTTCATCGACATCAAACTGAATGAAAACTTTACAACCAGTTCGAACATTAAATTTTGAGTAATATTTATTTTCTTTTGCTATCTTTTCTTTTTCTCCAACTTTTGAGCAACAAAATCTTTTCATTAATATTGTCTCACTGCCACTTCTATATCTTACTCTTTCTAATATTAAAACAACTCTGAAAGCAAAGTCATTATATAAAACATAAGCCTCTTCACCAAAATTCACAAACAGACCCAACAAATCATCACTATAAGCACTATTCACATTATCAACTATAAAACAATAAGAATATAATTAAAAAATTATACTAATCTAATAAACTTATTATTTTTAATGAAAAATACAAATATCTCTAATATATTATATAAAATTAAAGCCAAACAATAACAAATTTATATAGATGAAACTTTTGAACCTATAGTTTACTTATAATAAATGTACACTAAAAAAAAAAAGAACTTGTACCTTATAAAAAATGAATCTCATGAATAACAATAATGAACCTAGAATTTCAACTAATGAAACTTACATACATTATTCCTAAACTAAACAAAAAGAATCAAACATACAAAATATAATAAAAAAAACACAAAAAAACTAATAACTAAAAATTAAAACAATAAAAATAAATAGAGAATTCGTAAATGAACAATATAATCACTAGATAATCGAACACCACAAAATCAAACATTACCCACCTGATATCATAGAACAATCAACAATCTCATTTTCAAAAACTTCATCCATTGATTGCAATTGATACAAATAATCCAAGAACAAATAACAAAGAAGAAACAGACAACAGATAACAAATAACCGAAGAACCGATAACAAAGAGAAAAAAACCAAACAAGAAGGAAAATGAGAATCATAGTAACAAATAATCCAAAATAAGAAGAAAACGAACACACAAAATAGAGAATTAAAAAAAAAAAAAAAGAGAATTGCCAACTATTTAACATCATTAATATCAATCAATAAATTTCAAAAAACTCACATATATGAAAACTCCCCAAAATGTACCGAATCAATAAATGATACATAAAGTATCATGAACATGGGTTCATGATATAATTTACAAAATTTGTATGCAATTATAAGCACAAAAGCTTAAGTTTTTGTCTTGCTTTTTGGGAGAGCTCACCTCATTAGCTTCTATTTGAATTTGTTTATGTTCTTACCATATGGATTACACCAATTGTGCAACAATATTTCAGATAAGAAAAATCTAAGTTGCAGAAAAAGATTTCTAATGTCATTAATAAATTAACATTCACCTTTGATGCATGTCCAATTCCAATTATTAAACCAATAACTTAGAATTGGATTCTTTTAGTTTTAAAAGGTTCTCCTTCTATTTTTCAAATTGTTTAAGAATTACGTATATGAATTTTATGCTTATGTTTATTATGATATTATCTTTTCCCAACTATAAAAGCATAACATTCATATAAGTATCTATTGTGGCCTATTTTGCTTGTAAAAGCATAAAATTCGTATAAGTGTCTATTCCTATTATTAGAAATTCATATAGGTAGCTATAATTGGGAATAGATAATATTATAATAAACATAAGCATAAAATTCATATAAGTAATTCTTAAACAATTTGAAAAATAGAAGGAGAACCTTTTAAAACTAATAATGAATAGATACTTATGGATACTTATATGAATAAATACTAAAATAAGCATAAAATTCATGTAAGTAAATAGGCCAAATAGATACTTATATAAAAGCATAAAATTCATATAAGTAATTTTATGCTTTTATAGATAATATTATAATAAACATATATTAAGATGAAATATATTTATTAATAGGCTTAAATAAATACTTTGAATGCACTTATAACATGTAATAATTAATTATTTTTTTATGAATGATAATGTTTATAATTATTCATATTATATGTAGAATTTATCATTTAATATACACAAAGTATTTAAGTGTATATCATTCGATTTCTCCTTTAAAGTAGTTTTGCTCATGTGTATAATCAGGATAAAGGCTCTCAGATGATGAAATATCAAGATTATTCTTGTGTTCACTAGGTGAATCTTTTTATGTACCCCCAAGATGCTGGGGAATTTGTATTGAACATGTATGAGCATATGAAAAATGCTTTGTAAAACATTGGCTGAGGTTTTAAGCTCTATTCTCCACCGTTCTATATGTTAATTGAGTAGTCATATTCATCTTTTAATTTTTAGGATTTTAAATTTGGTTTAATGGTAATTTAAATCTAAACTTTTGTGTGTTAATGTGATTTTAGCTTAAACTTTATAAATTATTAAAATAGACTAGAATTACGAAATTTAGTGCAATTTTATCTCAGTCTATATATTTATGGTGTAATTTTTTTTATAAAATTTATGTTAAAAATAGTGAAATTTGATTGAAATATCTTTTTGTATTTTTCTTTCACAATTTTGACTTATTATGCTATTATTAATTTTGATCAAAATATGGGTTCGACGTACTCAATTTCACGATTCTAGTATATTTTGACAATTTTTAAAGATTAGATTAAAATTGCTCTAATACATGAATGTTTAAATTTAAATTATTATTGGCCTCTAGAGTTTGGATCAAAGATATATATTTGTTCCTATATTAAATAATTTTATTAACCTTTGATATTCAATATGCTATAGATTGAAAGTTAAATAGATAATTCTAATTCACATATATTTTTTTATATCACTAATTTCAAAAATATTCTATATGTAATTATTTTAATTTTTAAATTAATTTTTATTAACATGAAATTAATATTTATATTTTATACAAATAAGTGAGTTAAATAAATTTATAAAAATTAATAATTCATTATTTTTATAAATTAAGAAATTCTATGCATGTTTTTTTTATTTTAATATAGAAAACTAAATATGGCATTAGCGTAAAAACAGGATTAATTTTTTATTGAGATGATTTTCTCTCTCTCATTTCTTTAATTCTTCCCCCCTGTTATTATTGTAGCCAAAAGCTATGGTGGACTATTCAATGAATGGTAGTAGTCATTCTCTTTTGTTTTTATTTTTCATATTGTTTGCTTTAGTTTTATCCAAATAGATATTGCCTCCTTTTTTGTTATTTTGTCATTTAGTAATATTCCAATATAATTTATTTTTTAAAAATATATTTGATATAGTTCCTCTTGTAAATCTTAAAGCTTTTTTGTTCCATTTTTTTATGATGGACTTATATTGATTGTTTGTTTATTCTTTCTTTTCGAAATTTATATAGTTTTTTCATAAAATATTTATTATTTAGTTGAAAGCACAAATAAATATATATAGTTTTAATTTTCATCATAATATTTTATGTTTGAGATAAAATTCATAGAAAAACTGTAAAGTGTTGATTGGTAAGTTCAAATATTTTGTTAACTCGAATTAAATCTTTACAAATAAATAAATATTTATTTATCTAAAATTTTAATCAAATAATATCATATTGTGAAATCTTATAATTTTGATTTACATTATTTTTTTTATTAATGAAAATTTTCATCTTTTTTTTTTAAAAGGATTAGATATATAGATAAATGTAAAATTTTGAATGTTTACATATTTTATGGTCAAGTATTTTCATAAGTTGTGTAATAAACTAGGTAATACTAACAATTATAAATTATTGATTTATTTTGTGATAAAAAATTACATAACAAATCCATTTTAATTTTGACTTAATTTTTGAAACCATACAACCCAGTGATTTAAGCAAATTTTTAGGATTTTGGTTATGGATTTTGACTATGAAAATTATTCAAACTATTCATAAAATCATAAAAATACTACTAAATCAATTGATACTACTATTATTTTGTGCTAAAAGGTATTTAACTATTTTATTGTCAATCACTCATTAGCCTATTATTTGTTTATTATTATTGGATTAATTATATTAAATAGCAAATAAAGAAACTCTTATACAAACATTTTTGTAGAATTATGTTTTTATTTACATAAAAACATAAAAAAAATTTTTAAGTGTAAGAAATTTGAAATTATTTTTTTTTATATGTATAAAATGAAATTCAGAACTATTTTAAAATTGGACACGCAAAATACGGAGAAAAAACAGATTCTGAAACTCTAATATCCCATAGAATCTGTAAATTATTATTCGTCGCTCGCAACAGCTACTGTGTAAACGGTAACCCCAACGGTCGAAAAAATTTAAAAAATTTCTGTTCCTTGCCCTGCTGGATACACCTCTCTAAAAATCGCAACCTTCCCTTCGCATTTCTCTGCGTCTTCCTCTCTGCCTTCTCTTCCCTCCTCATCTACTTCACTACTACTACTATTCACTACTTTCCTATCTTTTACAAAAAGAGGGAAGAAAAGGGTCTTCATTTCTTTTTCGAATATGTTGCAAGATATGTGGAATGCTCCTCCTGGTTTCAGACCCACCAAATCTGCACCTTCTTCACCTGCTAAGCCTCTTGGTGTCTCGAGAACTCGATCTGAATCCTTTCATGCTATTCATAAAGTACCT
>CATIWR010502699.1:0-44279 GCA_949677035.1 Omphalea diandra | reverse complement strand
AGATCTTTTTCTTTGTTTATTTTTTTTATTATTTTTCTATATTTATATATTATTTATTTTTATAAATTATTTATATATATATATATATATATATATATATATATATATATATATATATATATATATATATATATATATACCATTTCATTTTATTTTAAAAATCTTTGTACAATTTGCTACTTTAATTGTGAAATTATTTAATTTTTTGGATGGTTTAAATTTGGGTTCATGTGCTTTTTATTGTTAAATTTTGGTAGTAACTGTAATGCAAGTTTGAGAAGCAGATTTTGGAATGGGTCTAATTTTGAAATCCCTTGTATTGACAGGATTATTCACTATTTAGTATTCTAATAGATGTTTTTATAGGTACACTATGAAGGTTCACTTATTGTTTGATTTTCGAGGCTTTGTATTTTATTTTCATTTATTTTTTGGGGAAATATTCATTGCTCTTATTTTCTGGTTTCTGAATTATATGTGCTTTTCTTTATTACATGGGGTTTTCTAGGTTGCAAATTTGGGTTCAAATTTTGTAAAAGTGAGCAAATTTGGGTTTTCTTTCTTCTTTTTTTTCCCCTCTCTCTTTTGATTTCATTTTTTTTTAATCTTAGGATTTTACATTGGAACAAGATACTGTGACACCTGTTAATGGGTGGAAGGCTTACTATGCGGCCACAAGAGCCATCGTGAATGCTAACGCGGAATTTTATAACATCATCAAAGAAAGGTCTCTTCCAACAATGAGCCGGTTTTGGCTTAATGCGGATTATGTGAAGTGCATTCATGCATCTGGGGAACTTTTCTCAGGGTATGCGATTATACTTGTGCTAAATGGGAAATACAATTATATACATTTTGTGTTGCAGCCATAAAATGTTTTTCAGTGATTTCATGCTGGTTTTGCTTTTTTTTAGGTTAATAATATTCAAATGTAGTTTATGCTATGAATTGATTGAATGATTTGAATCTCAGTAGTCAGCATGTGTGGTGTGTAATTATAATTATTGAAGGACACCTATGGGCACATGCTTTAGTTGTTATTAAGGTTTACTGCATTCAGTTTGTTAGGAGTTAGGACATTAATGTGTAGTGTGTAAAAAGCTTTATCCTTGTCAATGTATTTAGAGGAGCCAATAACACAGATGTTTATGAATGAATAATTCCTTTGTTTCCTATTAGTGTAGGTTGTGAATCTGAAATTGCTATACCTGTCTCTTCACTGAAGTCCTTGCTTGTGATATTTCTAAGTTTTCATGTGGATTGACGTGGAAATGAGGTGGTCATTTGACTATATTTCGTGAAGGTTATCTTAGCTCTGAATTTACGATGCTTAGAACTGTAATGGGGCCCTTCTCGAGGGTTGATGTATGCATGTCAGACACGCTGGGGACATGGACATGCTGTGAAGTGCGTCCCTTATTATTATTATTATTTAATTTTGGAGACATGCCAGAGACATGGGATTTAAAATTTTGGGATCTAATTTGTCAAAAATAACTCTAAAAATATTGGGCAGAAAATAAAACAAAACCTGTTAAAATTGTGAAAACTCTAGCTGCTTGATGGCTCTATTACTGTATCCCTGTTTCTTGAATGTGATATATATGTATTTACATTATATATGTATATAAAATTCACCATGTCTTTGTCGTACCCATGTCTCACTGTTTTTGAAATGCCATTTTTGGCACCCATATGTGTATCAGTATCGGTACTTCATAGCCTGGACGTGTAGAAGTATACTATAACCTAATTTGTCTGGTTGCTTCTCCTGATTCACAATTTTATTATCCATTGGATAGATTTTTTATAATACAAATGTGTAATTTGTATAACGGGTCTGAGGGTTAGAGGTTGTTTGCAGCAATATTTTGAAGTACTATGGAACTGACTTTTTTTGTAAACAGTTAATAATTATTTTTCACTTTTTTTAGGAGAGAGAGAGAGAGAAGAAGAGTTTTTTTTTTTTGGGGGGGGGGACTACCTGATCTCGAAGGGGCTGGTATGATATTTCCAATACTGATATTTTGAATTCTAAAGTAGAAAAATGTGGCAGACGTGATGACATAAGGAAGTTGACATTCTGCTTGATATGATGAGAAAATTCTGTTCACAAACACTACTAGATGAAGTTGTATGTTTACCACTGAAACATCCTAGGGTCGGTCTTAAGGAGCCTTTTTTTTGTTTTTTTGGGTTCTGAGTCTTTTACTGACCTAACAATATCACGTGTTGGTCGGATGGTGCATAGAGATGAATTTGGAAAAGATATTTTACAGTACTTTTAGCATTTTAAGGTTCTGAATATGGACACTATTAAATCCTTGATTGATCAAAGAATTTTTAGATACAGGGTACATTATGCTGTAATTTTACCTGGGAAAATGTCTAACTTGAAATTGGAGAATTAATCTGTCATAGATTTGTCTTTTATTATTGTTATTATTATCATTATTATGTTGGCAAACAGGAGTCTCAGAATAATTTAAATTAGACAAGAAAGTGTTTAATGCCGAGTTTTACCTGCTGGTGGTGCCAACTTAATTGGATTTAGTGTTTTTAAACGATTATCTGCTGGCCCAAGCCCCAGATAGTTTTTGCTTTTAATATTTTGAATGAAGTCAAACTGAAATAAGTGATATTTTGTCCATGCAGGTATAATGCTGTAATGCAGAGTTGGCAGCTGGCATTTAATTGGGAGCAAGGACTAGACGTTCAGGTTCGCGATGTACGGGCTCGGGTGCTTACTGACATGGCTTGGGTCACCATGAAAACCTATGTTCACATTGATGCTGGGCCATTTACCGTAACTAATGTCTTTGAGTTCCATAATGGTCGTTGGTACATGGTGCACCATCACAGCTCATTAATGCTCATCGATGGAGATGTGGACCAACAGATTCTGCATGCATAAAAGTAGAGAAGAAATTGATACCAATGATAGGTTTAATACTGCCTGCAAAAATAGTGGTATTTATTAGGAGGAAGTTTCTTGACTTTTCTCTATGAATTCAGTGGAAATCCTTCAGTTTTTCCAATCTCAGTTTTGGTTGTCTTTTTTATCAAAGAGGTTTCTTTCTCCCTTTTTTATTTTTTCGCGGTCCTCCCGTTTCCATTTCTGGTGTAATTTGTTTTGGCTAAGTTCCTTTTCACACTCCCATTATGCAAATAGAAAAATGCGAAATGTTCAGGGTAAAACCGCTATTTAAAGAAGCAAATTCAGGCCCTGAAGTTTCAGAAATTTAATGGGGACGTCAGCCTTGGGAGAGATATATCATTGGTGGATGAACTGGCTGTTAATACTGGCAATTTGTAGCAGAAAATTAGCAAGACGAATGAATGATGAACAATTTATGTCTGCTTGTGGTAAATCTCAATTGCTATCTTATCGTCTTATACTTTTAGTGAGTTATGCGTTTCCTATGCAAATGTTTCATGGTATAATGGTCAGGACATTGGTTTCTGAATCCAGTAACCTGAGTTCAAATCTCGATGGAACCGAATTTTCATTATTATTTTTATATAATACTCTTATTTCATTAATGAGATATGCGTTCCATGATCTTGTGGTTAGGACATTGGACTCTGAATCCAGTAAGCCGTGATCAAATCTCGGTGGAACCATTTTTTTTTTAATTTTTATTTTTAGCTACTATATGTGGTGTATGGGGCCAGTGATACGATACGAAGGTAATGGCCGTTATCCATTCCATCTTCGTAATACACATCTGCTCCCCCCAACACCGCACACAATATTAGAGAACGGGAATCAGCTTCGTCTCAGTTCCACCTCCAACTCTGCAACATACTCTTTTCTCTCAGCGCCTTTCTAATAACACCAGCACATGGCTATTAACCTCACCTAGATCCTGTACTTCCTTTTCTTCTACCTCAAATTCTGTTGTACAAGATGATGCTCTTCCTGTCCAGCAGGAATCTGCCGCCGTAGATGTTGTTGACGAGCTTCCTGTCGGGTACCTCTATATTTCCCTTATGTTAGACTGGGCCATTCAATTTTTTTAGTCAAGATATATGTTATCATTGCTCTTGTGCGTTGTATTGATCTCTTTGATGTTTCCATTACCATGTGAGCTTTTGAGTCTATATAAGCTTGCCAGTCTTCTATTCTTTTCCATATATAATTACATGTGGAGCTGCTAGTTTTGGGCCGACCAACTTAGTGCTACATTCTACCTCTTGCGCGGTAAATTAATTATAATGCATATTCACTGGCACCAGGGATCTTCTCCTGGGACTGGGGTTCAGAGTCGCAGACGCATAGCCCATAAAGGCTGAGCTCTATTGAGTGAGCTTATAACCATGCGGGGCATTAGGGTGGTTGAATGTTGTTGAAATATCCAAGTGCATATTTATGTTTTCAATGCATTTTGTGAATTTCACTTGCACTATAGGGAACAATGTTGAATGCCTAAGCTAATTGAACAGCCTTCACTAAAGGGGTTGTAAGGCCAGTGGGAGACAGGAAATTGAGAAGGGCTGCAATGGTGAGGGAAGGATTCAAGGTGGGATTGCAACAGTTCCAGGGTTTGGTTGGTGGCCAATAAAGGCTTACAGGCCTTGCCCTGGACTTGTGGCATCTGGTGACAGGTATAGGCGTCAAGGGCAAAGCAAGAATTAAGTTGCCTTTGGAAGAGAGAAGAAAGAAAGCAGCACTGAAGTTGAGTCCAGGTAAATTTGTTAGCTAATTTTACCTGAACAAAGTATGAATTTGTGTATTTATATTCGCCCGAGTCTCGTGTGAGGTTCTTGTTACTTATACTTGCATTTGAAAATGCAACTGTGATATGTTTGCCCATGAGTTGGCCTATAAATTGAATAGGAAGATACGTTTATATTTTATATGTTTGATTCATTTTAGTGGTAAACAGTAATTTTGGTAATTTATGCTATTAATCTCTCTTTTAGTTAGTTTGGATGCTAAGGGGAAAAAAAAAAAAAAAAAGAAGATGAATGATGAATGCTTCCCCTGTTTTCTTTTCTTCAGGGTTGTATTTGAAAAATCAAAAGTTTCTACTATATTGGGCCTCATTTCTTTCCAAATCTTTGTATTGTTAGTGAGAAATAGAAATGGTTGCATTCTTTCCAAACAAATGCATTGTGTCCAAACAAAAGAAATCCTTAGATTTCTCTCCACTTGATTTATCTTCGCCCAATCTTCTCCCAAGTTTAGTGTTAGTTTATACTTGGTGGACTTAGTTTATACTTGGTGGACTTCATCATCTTACATCGTCAACATGTTAGTGTAGCTAGCGCCTGTTCCATCGTACAGGCTGGATAATTGTGAACTTGTAATTAAGTTCATTTGTGCATCACACCCTCCATTGTTGGGTGACTGATTGTCCACTTTCTGGCATTAAGATTTGGCACAAGTGCATTCTTAAGATACTTAATCTATTGTTCTTATAAAGTACATTAAATTAGCACAATCAACTTTCAGTTGAGTGGTAAGGAGTTTTCTTTCTTCAGAAATGCGAGGTTATAAGTTGGATTCCAACTGAAGTCAAATTAACTCAAAGAAAAAGTAAATCAAATTAGACTCATGACACTTTAAAAAAAATGCAAATGCCATACCAGTTGTTACATAAATCTAATACAAATATTTATGCTTATGGTGTCGATCATGCAGCCAGAAGAGGCGAGATCCATGAATATTTAAAAGGGTGATCTCTGTGAACAAAGATGTGCTTGTCTACAGTTCAATTGAGAATATGAGCCAGGTTGAGATTGACATCATAGGCATAGATATGGTGAATTGTTCTATAGTGATGGTGGCGTATGGTGGTGTGTTGTATATTGTTGTATAATTGGTTAATTACTTATGATAATTTTATGAAAAATAAAAATTACTTAAAATGATAAATAATTGCTATTTGACTTTTTTGTTCCATTTTTAATATCAAGAAACACCATTATTTGCTAAATATTCTGTTGACCATCTCTATTTCCTTTTTTTTTTTTGGAAAAAGTATAGAAAAGTATTTTGTAGTTTAATTTTTTTTTTCTTAACTGGAGTTTAGTTCGTACCAAAATAATTATCATTAATCACATAAGGAATTAATCGTATAACGCATTAATTAAGTTGATATGGCAGGCCGATGTTGAATTTTTATGATTATCTTTTTACAATTGTGGCCCTCACAATAACAAAATATTTGATTGCATTGTATTTGGTGGTTCAAATATGCGCACCAAATGTTCTATAAAATGCGAAAAAGGGATTACGGTTGTTGAAAACAATTTTATTTTTTTGAATGTTTTGATTTTTTTTTTTTTTTTAAAAAAATCTGGTGTCAATATTTTAAAAAATTTAGAAATAATTGAGCTGAGAATTTGCCACTTTTTAAAAATAATAATAATAAATTTCACCTAACAGCGTTATTCAATTGATCCCCTTATGTGATTGATACGAACTAAGTCTCAGGATCTCACGTAATACTTTTCTGAATCTTTTTTAATCTCATTTTGCAAATTATCCCAAGAGCAAAATAATCTCTCTCTTTGCTTACAATTGCTCAGTTTTCTTTATATCTAATATTGTGCCTGCACTGCCACAGGAAAAGAAAACAACCAAGGAAATTCCTGTGGAATTGAGATGTATTTTTGTCTGAAAGACATTTGTTTGTCTTAATACATATAGCAAAGCCTGTTGTTCTGTTGGTGATGATCCCCAACCATATGCTGTGGCCCATGGTATTATAATTACACCAACGGGAGCTTTGTGATGATATACTGCAAATGTGACCTTGGGAATTATGTTTATGAGATTAGTTTATTGCATTTACTGGAATTTTTTGGAGAATTGCTAGAGGTGTTGCATTCTGCCTATCAGTTTTTATCTTAGAACATTATCTGGCATGCAATCTTCTCTTTTTTCCCGTTATAAACTTTGGGAGATGACCAGCCATCAATTGCATGATCCTGTTTGAAACAATTCAAATAAGAGAAAATTAAAAAAAAAGTTATAGAATTCTTTTACTTCAGTAATAGAATTTTTTTTATTCAGAATAAATGTTAAGTTGATAGATTATTAATAAATATTTTCTAATTACATTATTTTTTTTAAATGATAAAATAAAATTTTTAAATATAATCTTTCTAAACAAAAGAATCATTAAAATAGAATTTCTTTCTTTTCAACTATTTCAAAATCTGAATTTTTAAATGGGGCTATATGTTTGTTGAATTGGTATTACTAATGGTTTGGACCCCAGCTGGGGTAGGGATATGAATAGGAATTGAGTCTCTAACTACTGATGTCTCCAGGAGTCCCTGATTTTGACAGTGATAATATAAGCTGATGAATTCTATTGACCAGTTTGATTATGGTTACCTGCTCAAACATGGTGGTATTAAAATATATGGTCAGCTCACAATTGAGGTTAGAGAGTGTTCTAGCTGTGCTGAGATTGATCTATTGCATTATTGGGATTTAGTTTATTACCTTATTTTTACCAGGATTGCTCTTGTGGGCTGAACCAACCCAATTTATGTTCGAACAACCATCCTGAGATAAATACTTTAACATCTGAATTTTACAGGAACATTGTAGAATATCTACTAATACCCAATTCATAACAAAAGCATAACAACCTATTCCTGGATCATAAAATCCGCAATTTTCTGGACCAAGACATCCTTCTCATTACTGGCCTTAAACATATGAAAGCAATGTTCTTCTCCTTTAGTTTCATAAAATTCTACTTTCCCATTCCACCCACAGTTGGCCAATGTCTTGTAATAAGACTCTCCTCTACTTCTCAGAAAGTCTTTCTCAGCTACACAAACCAACACCTTATCACACCCCAGTTTCAACAAATTCGGATCCGCTGCCGGATTCAATTTCGGATCATCATCACGCCCAGAACTTGTAGGACACACGTACTTGAACAATTGATTTTCCTCTTTGTCCCCAAAAAATGGATGCACTATGACCATGCCAGTGATCTTCAAACCGCCCAAACCAACAACGCTGGCTTGGACTGCAACATAATGAGCTATATTTGCCCCAGCGCTATCACCACCTAAGAAAACCCGCCCAAAATCAACATGGTCGTTGAGCCATGGTTCAGGTCCTAGACCAGTGGCATGACTAGCGACCCATTGGAGCCCGACAAATGAATCATCATAAGCTATTGGTAGAATGTGCTCGGGTGCTAACCTATACTCAATTGAAATAGCAATGACATTGGCCTCACTAACCAAAGGAGTAAGAAAATTCTGAGTGAGGATATCAAATGCTGACCCCGCGCAGAACCCTCCAGCATGATAGTGGACAAAGATGGGAAGTTTACGATCTGGATTGTCGAGTTTTGGGATAAAGATTCGAGCTCTGACACCAGTTTCGATTGAGACCATAACATCTTTAGTTTGGACACCAGTTTCTGGATCTAGGCCTGCAGGAATATGGTCCCTGACCATGAATGTGTACCTCTGTATGCGACCATCGTTGTAGACTTTGAAGAAGGGTGGAAAATCATGGGTTGTTTCTGTGGTTTTTGAATGATCCATAGCAGAATTGAGAGGAAAGAGGCGTGTCGTTGTGGAGAAGGATGGAATTGAGTACAAAGAAATGGAACTGAAAGTTAAAGGAAAGGAAGCTGGTATGGTGGGTGAAGTTGATCCACCCAACGCAACGGATCCCGCTTGGGTGGTTGTTGGTTTTCAACTAGTGGTAATGTTCGCTACCCCTGTGAATTGTGAAAGGGTTAATTATGTGTCGTGCACGTTTAGCTAAGTCGTCCTTCAATTTGATGTAACACCCCGAAAAACATTAGTATATATTATTAACTTAATTTTCGTTATCCATTAAGATTTTAGAATTTTTATAGTTAAAGTAAAATGTGAGCAAATTAAGTTTTAAAATCTTATAATTCCAAAATTAACCTATTTCATCATCCATATTTTATCTTTGCAATTGAAAATTGATCGAAAATTCATTATTCTTTAAATCTTCTATTTTTCCTCACTCTTTATATCCAACAACCCGCCTAATCGGAGAAATTCTTTCATTTACCGGATTCATCACTTATCACAATGAATTATCTAATTAAAATGAAGATGAATTGAGGTTGATTGTATCCTTGTATGTGGATGATCTTTTGGTGACAGGAGGAGATGATTTGGAGGTTGAAAACTTCAAGAAGAAAATGCAGCAGGAGTTTGAGATGTCTGATTTGGGAAAGATGACTATCTTTTTGGGAATGAAAATTTGCTAATCGGTTAAAGGCATTTTCCTTTCTCACATAAAGTATGCTTGGGAAATTCTCAAGGAACAAATCTAAACTTGTTGCTACACCTTTAATGGTGAATGAGAAGTTGTTTAAAGAAGATAGAAGTGAGAATGCAGATGCCTCAATTTTTAGAAGAATTGTTGGAAGTTTGTTATATCTAGCTGCAACTAGACCAGACATCTTGTTTGCAGCCAACTTGCTTTCGAGATTCATGTAAAATCCTAGTAAAACTTTTCTTGGTGTTGCTAGAAGAGTGTTGAGATATATTGATGACATTATTGATCTTGGTCTCTAGTTTAGCAAGTGTGAAAGTGATGAATTGCAAGAGGTATGCTGATAGCGACTGGGCTAAAAGTGTTGATAAATGTAAGAGCACTTCTAGTTATGTATTTTCATTTCGAAATGGGGCATTCTCATGGAATTCAAAGAAGCAAGAGATGGTGTCTCAATCAATTGTTGAACCTGAGTATACCTCAGCTGCAAATGCTAGAAATCAAGCCATTTGGCTTAGAAAAATCCTATTTGATCTTGGTTTTATTCAAGCTAATCCTATAGTGATTTGGATGGACAATAAGTCTGTCATTGTCATTGCAAAGAACCCAATTCAGCATGAAAAAACAAAACATATATAGATCAAGTTTCATGCAATAAGGAGGCTAAAAAGTTGGAAAAATCCAACCCCAACACTGCTGCTCAGATGAGCAAGTTGTTGTTATACTCATCAAAGCTCTTCCAAGAGCTAAGTTTGAAGTTTTAAGGTCAAATCTTAAGGTCTTCAAGAAGAATATTAGGGATTAGTGTTAGTAGATTTGACATTCTTTTAAAAGACTTTGAAGTCATTTGCGAAGAAAGAAATTATTAATAGCTTTTTAGTGTAAATTATAACCTATAAATATGCTAAGTATGGACTACTCTATTTTAATTTTCAGTTATTTTTCTTTAAACCATACCTCTGATGACAAGTATGGTGATAGTGTATTTGTTAAGCTAGAATGAGTTGTAAACAATATCCTAGAACTCTTTTTTGTATTAGCTATATAAGCTGCCTTTGTGTTATAAAAAAAAAAAAAAAAGAATTATGAATGAAAAGGAACACAAGTTCTAGTTCTAAAATTTCTCCAAAACAACTGCTCATTTGCCTTTGGAGTTCTCAAATTTCATTCTCATGTTTAATATTTGATTCAAATTGAACACGATGTTCTCTTCTCCTACACTCAACAAAGCATCCTTACTAATGGCGAATTATCTGTTTCAATCAAGCATGACGATCGTTATAAGAGTATCAATTGCTTCAAATTTCGCACAGAAACTTCAGAGGAAAAGCTATAATAGCTAGAAATAATTGCTATATATGGGTTTAGCAACCTTGTTGCGTTGCATTTACTTAAGCTGTGAATGAGCTTATCCTAAATAAATAGTTGTGTAATCTATTGTCGGTGTGCTTTTTGTTGCTTTTTCAATATCAAAGATTAATATATAAATTCCCCTAAATAAATAAATATTTGTCAAGGAGTTTTTTTTTTTTTTTTCTAATTTAAGCAATTTTGTAGCTATCTATTTTTCTTATTTTACTTGTTTCCATTGGCTGCTAATAATACCTTGCTATATTATTTATTTCTCGTAGAATGCAAATATTAATGTTTTTCAATAGAGAGAGTTGAATATTTGACACTCAAAACAACGAAATAACGCATTAGTTATGGTTGGTTTTTCTTTTCATAAGCAAAAAACTTCAGCCCATTGTTAGTTATGACTTTCACACATTGAATTGTAAGTTTTGCGAATTTTGCAATTTAATTCAACGGGTTAGTTAGGAAGAATGGCAAGTTAAACATGGTAGACTCAATGGCAAAATCAAATAACTAAACATTGGTTAGACCACTAATTTTTCAGGTATGAAGATACTAAATTGGAGGGTGTGGGCACAAAGAACTCTAAGAGTCATGAGGTGTTGAATTCTGAATCTGGATCTGCCCCATAAAAATGAAAGTTGGTACATGGTGCAGCATCTTCCCCGACACAAACATAGCAATTATCAACACCTAAAAAAGCAATAATAAAAGATAAAAGAAACAATCTCAAAATGCAAACTTGAGTTCTGAGACAGATTTCATACAATAGAGAAGTATTTAATCACAATTATAATTCAATAAAAAAAGAAAATATTGAATAATGTTAAAAGTTAAAATAATCTCAAATGTATTCTTTGATGTTAAACATTCATAGGTTAAATTAAACACCCATATCCGATGGGAAAGAGAGCTATAGCTAGCAGGCAAAGTAAATTTAGAATTATTACATTCATATAGCTTAAATCTATTGGACTCATTATATGTGTGCATTCTTAATTAAACTAGATGGGAATCCACCCTCTTTGAAAGTGAAGAACATGTTAATGCCAGAAAGATCCTACCATCATCTATGAATTCACCAAAAAATCCCTATGTCGTGACTATCGGCGGCTAGCAACTAGAAAGCCTAAAAAGCATAAAACTGCCGTTTGAAGGCTAAACTAGTGCATAAAGGTAACCAACCGGTTTATAGTTTACACAGTTGCGAAGTGCAGAACAACGAGGACTTCAATCCAAAATCCATTCACAAGTCAAGGAAAACCTTGAATTGCAAACTGAGTTGCAAGAGTTTCCGGATCTCTAGAATATATTTGTTGCTTTTCAGACCATTTGGGAGAGCCATCCCAAGCTTGCTTTGCACCATACTCGTAAGCTCTTAGAAGTTGGAAGAATATCAGCAATTATCTCAAGATTAGATTCTAGACAATCTCTGATGTCATAGCAGAATTACCTGGGATAATTAACACAGAATTATTCGTTGCAGCGGAATGGTTCCATTGCCACCAAAAATAGCAATTTCATTTACAGTGATGTGCCACATCTGCTAGACCATGAAAAAGTAAAAATGTTAAACATAAGCAAACTTACGTCGTATTTGATACCATTTTAGGCAGCCCAAAAAAGAGAGTCAGACCATATTCAACACAGAAAGCATAAAAATGAACAGAGCAATGAATAAACTTGAGGATTGAAAAATTGAAGTTTCTTGTCACAATAAATTGAACCTTCTATACTACACATACAACCTGTTCTTATAATCAACATTAATCAGCATGCAAGAAAAGAAAATAATGTCCCTTTTGAGATAGAGACCAGGTGATCCCTATGTGGTAAAGGAAAAAAAAAAAAAAGGAAGCCCTTATTCTATAAAATGAGAAGAATGCCAAACACATTTTCTGCAGCGAAGTATTGGCCAATACATGTATCAGCAATAGTCTGTGAGTAGCAATCGGATAATGTGATAACACAAACAATTATTAGAAAGATGAACCCATCAAACAAAGTGGAGAAAGAATCAATTATTTAGGGGGAAAAAAAAACAAAAGTCATTGAAAGTAGTCACAGGCCTTCGAACATAGATCAAAAGAGCAAAAAAGAGAGCAAATATAAACAAACTAAAAGTTATTGGAATAGCAAATGGTCAACTCATTCGAGCCAACTTTCGTCCTGCAATCATAAGTCTTATAGATCAACCATTACAACATGATGCGTATTGGCCATAACGTGTTTTGGAATGATATTCTCCCATTCGTCACAACTATTGGTGAACGATACAATGTCAATTATTATTAAATTAAATAAAATTATATATCATTAAATTAGATAAAAGTTATTATTCACTATTATATTAAATAACGATTATTTTCGGCACGGTAAAATTCACTCTATTTTCAATTCATACCTAAATCGTCTAATACCATTACAATTCAGCTAATAACAACAATTCAAGCCGTGTAGTATAGTTAATGCAATATATTCAAGCTGGGTCATATTGTTTTTTTCTTTTTTTTTTTTTATGTCAACCAGTCAAACTTTTTTTTGTCCCTCATATATGCATTAGTATTAGTGTTAAGATATCATTGAATCAACTCATACATCAATTGAAATTAAAAACAATCTCACATTAATTAGTATATTTATTATTTGTAATAGAAGTGAATAAAAAAATCAAAAAATACTAAATCTATCAGAAAATCAATTGAAATCTAGCCCTACAGTTTTGATTTAAATTTTGACTTTTATTTTTATTTTTAAAATATTATTTTTTATTTAATTTTGATTTTCTATATAAAAAAATTGTCAGTTAATTGAATATATATATATATATATATATATAATATTGGATAACTATATATAAAATATTAGATAACAATGTAATTTTATATAGTTTATAATAAAAATATATTTTAATATTTTATAATAACAAATATGATATATATTTTTGGTTTTTAGATAATTAAATTGATATTTTTATTATTTTAATTCATTTTTTAATTTAAAATTTTTTAAATCCAATTGATCAATTTTTCTTGTTAGAATTAATGATTCAATTAATCGAAGCGTAGCGACCTTTTTTTTTTTTTTTTTTTGAGAATTAATCGTAGATACCTTAATCCGTACAATCATACTCATTGCTGATGAATAAACCGGCAAAAAAAAAAAAAAAGAGTATGTCTTCGGTCATACAATAGCGCACTTACAACAGCAGCAACTTCACTTCTCGGTTGGGACAGTAAATACCCAAATCGGGAAATCAAGTCTATCAGCCGCAGCGGAGGATCAGAGAATGGAACCAAAACTTAAGATAAGAATCGAGCAAACCGTCAGGCAAATTCTACAAGAATCCGACATGGAAACGACGACGGAGCATCAGATTCGCAAGATAGCCTCGAAGAACCTCGACCTCGACCTCAATATATCCGAATACAACGCCTTCGTCCGACATGTTGTCACCACTTTCCTCGAAGAGCAGAGAGCTAAAGAGGAGGGCGGCTAGGAACCCGAATACGATGATGACGGCGACCTCATCGTTTGCAGAGTCTGTCGTTTATCTTTGTCTTTTTTTTTTTTTTTTTTTGGCTTATTGATTAGATTATTGAAGTTCAGTTGTCGAATAAGAGAAAGGTGACGATTCAGAACTTTAGAGGAACAAACTTGGTATCGATAAGGGAATTTTACAATAAAGATGGAAAAGAGCTTCCTATTTCTAAAGGTTGGATCCTTTTTGTTTTTCTTTTTTAGGTTTATTATTGTCTTGTTTTTTATGCCACATGAATCTAATTTATAACAATATATGTGCTGTGTATAGTTGAAGTAGAATTTTAAGTTATTAGTTAAATTTAAAACTGACAAAAAAAAGTTAGTTAAATTTAGATATCAGAATTTGGGAAAGGAAGGCCTAATAGGCTTGCTTATTAGCACTTGGGAGGTGACGTTTGTCTGCTTAGATGGGTTAGTTGGCATGGGTGAGATGATGTTAGTCTGGTCTTGAATCTTGGGATCTTCTAATTTCTTCTATTAAAAGCGTAGTTTAGTTGTCATTCGCTTGCTCAATTGGTATTCTTATGCTGTCAATTAAAATTTCCATGACATCTGTCAGGGGTTCAGCCCCAAGAGGTCGCTTAGCATAAGAAGTAGTCGATTTGAACCAGTTCTGTGTTATTATGAACAGAGTATTTATTCATCACTGATTTGCTGATGTTAGATGATTATTGATATTATTGTTGTCTAATGGTTTGAGTGAAACTTATGGACCATGCTACAGTTTGATTTATGTTAATTCATTGTGGTTGCATTGAAACTAGTATTATCTTTGTGTATTGACTGTAAAATCTAGCTATTGGAAGTTTCTGATCCTTTAAGACGTTAAACTTGACTTTTCACCTGAAAATTGTTGTGACGTATTGTCCAAATGTTCAACCTCCAAGTATCTGCGTATTTTTTTCATTTGTACTGATCACAATGAGCATTGAAAATATATGGGATTAGTGTTCAAAGAAAAACTTATGGGATTGCATATCTACAGAACATGTAAACATGGATTAAGCTATGCTAAATCTGACCTTCAATGTAAACTGAAATATGTATAAGGTTTGTGCTTTATATATCAGTTAAACCCTTAAAAGGCTTGTACATCTGTTAATTCTTTGTATATCTGTTAAAACCCTTGAAGGCTAGTTGAACATGCTTTCCTTATTTGCTCAATTATGGTTGTGGCATTTTATGCCGTCAATATAAAGGGCCCATGGAGCTGAACTTCTGCTGTATTTTCAGGGATAAGCTTGAAAGAGGGGCCGTGGTCAGCCTTAAAGAAGAACATACTTGCCATAGAGGAAGCCATAAGAGAGATGGAACACCGGATGTGATGTCCAGCACAGTTTGCTTGAGGACTGTAATGGTTGGACCTTTTTTGGGAGTTTTGCCATCTTTTGAACCTTCATTTTGCTGGTGTGTGTGGAGTGACATAAAGCAGTTTGAGTGATACATGATGCTGTTGTGGTGTTCTTATGATGCCTTCAGGATTTTGTGAGCTTCAACTGCTCGTATGCACCTGACAAGACAGCTTGTCATGAACTAATACTATTATCTGTTTTCATTTCTCTTTTCTTTTTTTTTTTTTAAACTGTAGAGTATTTACATATTTGGAAAATAACCCAGACACATTGCACCGTGAACAAGTAGGCAAAAGGGAAACACAAGGCATGGGATTTGTTTTGTATTTGAAGACAGCTTTCCAGATTCATGTTGTTATTTGATGCTTTAAAAAGAGGAGGGGGACAAGAACATGAAAGCCTCATTTGGATAGAGGGTTTTTGACTCCATAGATTTTATCAATATCAAAACTCATAGATTTAACAATCATTAATTCTGTAAGTTTTAGGATTTATGAATTTGTAAAATCTCATTTTTTTTTAATATATTTAGGACAAACATATGGATTTAAAATGTATTTTCGTAGTAAAAGAAAATATAATTGTGAAATTCAACATCCATAAGTTGACAAAATTCCACCTCTTATGAGGGATTTTAAAATCTCTCATTTCAAAAATCGTAACCAATGGCATACATTGCCTTTGAGTGATACAATGCAAGCTGTGGATGATCCTTCAACCCTTGTTGTCAAGAAAACCTTATTTAAAGCTTGTCTCAAATTAACTCTACCATTCCTTTGCTTTTGGATTGCTCTAACACAGTTGGCCATGAAGGTTCGAGCATATTTTCCACCATCTATTCCCTATTGATCCAACTTCCCACACCAATCGTTCATATGAAATGAGCATCTTCCCCTTGAGGATTCCAATTGTTATCTTTTGGTATGTAATACGCTCCAGGAATCATTTTTAGACAATAGTTTTGACCAAAAAAAATCCTGAAAACCAAAGATTAATATAAAATATAAGAACTTTGTTGATGTTACTTTCATTTCTAACTAATATTTTTAAATTTTATTTTATTGTTATGTCAAACTTAAAACTGATTACAATTTTTTTTTTTTAATGGATGGTATTGTTGATAAAATTATATTTCAATAACAATGTTGAAAACAACAGTAACATCTCGATTATTTTTTATAAAAAAAAAACACATGAAAATGACCTAAAAATAATAATAACACAACAAGAGAAGGAGAAAACTCACCATTTCAATAGCTGTTTCAATGGCTTCAAAGAAATCATTACCACAAGTAAAGAGAACTGAGAATTACTATAAGCCACTGAAATCAGTTCAAACCCGTTGCAGACTAATCTTCTTGAAAACAAAAAATTTTCAAGACTTAAAATTTCAATGACTTACAGATTCAATAGCTCTTTCCTATGGAAATTGCAAATAAAACATTATTTACAGAACTCACCACAGGAGCAACACATCCAAGCACACCTAACATATGCAATAAATTAAGCGAATAGCACTATAGCAGCGCTGAAAATTATATATAAACTATCAGTAGATTAAGTATATAAAAGGAGATTGATCAGGATGATAAAAAGCATGGTCTGCAATTATATCCAATGAGTGGAGAAATCTCCTATATTTAGTTTGTCATTTTCCTTTTTAATCTCATGCCATTGCTATAGGATGACAAATAATGAACATATGAGGAAATAGGATCATTGATGATGTTAAGATCCATTTCATTTTATTTTTCCTAATGGAGAATTAATGATAAAAGATGATCCATTCAAGGGAGGAAGGGGTGAGAGATTACAGTATAGAGTGCATCCTCTCACAAAAATGTGAGATTCACTTTCCGTACTTTTAGATGTACAATACAAAGTGAATTAATTAATTATTTGTAATTCAGGTTCAACTAATAATTTCTCAAAAAGATTTTGTTGGTTTTTCTGACTTCGGATCATCTGCTTTGCCTCCGGAGTGAATTTTTTCGATCATTAGTAGCAGATTGTGAGAATGGAGTATAAGCAGCTCCATCCATAGAGTTATTATAATAAGCGTATTCAACTACTGTCCAAGCAACATCCTCTGGATCTAAACCTTGTTCAATTCTTGTCCTTACTACCTCTCAATTTGAACAGGAAAATAAGTTATCAAATTACCCATCAGTGTCAGCAATAACAACATCTCCTGCTTCCACCGGAACTGTGTATACCTGCATCAATTTTGAAGGAAACATTATTAGAATCTCTGTGGTAGAGTATTGCAGGCCGTAATAGATGAGAAAATAGAAAATTAACAAAGACCCAACAGTACAAATATAAGTGTAAGTCAGTTTGGCATACCTGTGCATTACTTGGACTGTTTTTTTATCATTTGCCACCAGCTGATAAGGATGACTGAAACTAGATTGCTGAATTGGAGATTCGTATATATCTGCACCCTTTCTAACCAACATAAATCCACTACCAATGGCAAGCTCTACAAAAAAAGCAACGAAAACACATCATTATTTTGACATGGATTTTGCTTTCAAATCTTTTTAGTTAATTTAACTCCCACTAAGATATGAATTCACAAATCTTTGTAATGATTAAAATATCACTGAATTAAAAAACTCATTAATAGATTTTAACTCAAGAGAGTCTCATAAAAGACTCGAGTACAAGTAAATCAAAGTCTCATTACCAGATATTATGATCATTTATATCTCGATCAATGCAAAATATAAACTCTCTCATCAACTGAAAAATAAAAAACAAGTAAAAATAATAGAAAAAACAGTAAATGTAAACAAAACAAGAAACTCAAAATATAAAATATAATATCACTATATACAAAAATTGTACTCACTATGACCAGTTTCTCTTTGCAAAAATTGATTGATGATCAAATATGTATAACAAATTAATTAATAAAAAATTACTATGAAATTAATTAAAGATATGAAATTATTATTATTATTATTATTTGTATGATAAAAATACATAATTGATTTAATTTTGTATGATAAAATTGATTGATAGACAATTGAGTCAAGTACGATGAAGTTCATCCATGAGGAATTGTGGAATTGTATTAAGTTTGTAAAAAATCATTTTGATTATTATTATTCCCAAATGCAATTGTGATCTCCCTATCTATAACTAACCAACAAATTAAAAAAAAAAAAAATTCTCTATGGTCCATTGGAGGGGTCTTTTAGGTGAAATTGCTCACTGGAGACAAGAAAAACATAAAAAGGCATACAGTTAAACATAAGCATATGCTTTCTATCTAATCAAAGTAACCACCACCTTTGCTAATATTGCTATATGTAGATGATACTTAATCAAGGACAAAAGTGCTTTCTATTTGCCACTATCAATTAATGGGAAACCTTGAATATATCAGAGATGCCCCAAAAGCTCCTGCTCCTCCTGGGTGCTAAACCAGCCGAGCTCGCAGCAGCCATTCTTATCTTCTCAATGGCCTCAGTGTTCCCTTGCTCTGATAAAATTTCCTCCAGTTGCTTCGTATTGATCACCAACTTCACTTTCCATACTCCATTCCCTTGGGACGCCAGCACTTCAAGAGCCGGAGCCTGACCCTGTACCGGTCTCTCCTCCTCGAAATCCATCGCTGCCACGGATGATTTCTTATTTGGCGACTCGGTCGAATCGATATTTTCCTTGTTTGGAGATCCCATGTTACGTGCTCGAGTGTTGACCACAGTGTCACGTGACATTGGGATTTCCTCCTCAAGTGGAAGAATATAGTAAAGTTGACCACTAATTAAGTACTCATGGCTAGACAATGGAGACGTGGGATTTCCTTGCCTAAAGATGCCATGCCCCGGATACTCATTAAGTACATATTTGGCTAGTTTAGAACCTCTTACCTCAACGACACTGCCAGAATTTGTGAATAGCCTATCGTTATTACTAGGACATTCTCCGGTGACACCTTTTAGAGAGCAATTCCCCACTAGAAGAATTTGTACTACATGATCTCCAAAACACAAGCTGAAGGCCACATTTATATGCAAATATGATGAGGAATCTAAAGAAAAAACAAGTGGGTAGAAAATATGAAGTGATGTCAGAAGAGACAATGGAGTTAAGCCATTTTTCAAAATCTTGATCGGCGCCACCCATTTGATATTAGACCGTTGCGGTGATTAATTAAGCAAAATTATAAGCTTGAGTTGATCCAAGGACAAAAAAATAGAATATTATGGGTAGAATGAAACATAGGAACCTTGAATATATGGCACCATTTCACAAGGGGATAAAGTTAAAATTTAGTTGTTGGGGGTGTTCATTTTACCTTATATGATGATTCCCTTTTTTGTAGGTAGCTTAAAATCTGTGACAAGAAATTATGTTATGTCCATTCAATATTGTGCTAAAGTACAACATTTAACTTAAGGACAAAAGTTATATAAAAATGTTCTCGATGATAAGAATTAACCGTTAATTAGTTTGTTCAATATATTAGGATGTCAGCCACTTAGGCCTGTCCCATATTACATTCATGCAAGGAGGTTGGATTATATATCAATTTGGGCTCACTAGCCCACAACCCATTTCAGCTAAGTAGATGTTCAGCCGAATTCTCAATCAATTACCATGTTTAGAATCTCTTATTATTAAGAAAATGATGTGAGTATATATGATACCACTAAATTATTATTAAGAATCTTTGAAGAATCTCTTCTTATTAAGAAACCACTAAATTATGTGAGTAATTAGTAAATCAATGGAATGAAGATATTTGACTTAGAAAATGATTTCTGATTAGTGACGTGATTTTCTCAAAAAATCTTTTTGTATAGATTTTCACAATAAATCAATTTCTTAATCAATCTCTTATTATATATGATACTAGCTGAATGCTCGCACTTTGCTGGCGGGAATAATTAACTTTCTTTTCTAAATACACAAATTTTAAGATTTTCAATGATTAAAAATAATTATATATAAATAATATTATTTTTTTTCAAGAGCACAAATAATTATTAAAACAGAGATGGCGAAATTGTGCAGGATAAATAAGCAAGATTTAGACAAAAACCAAGATTAGTTCCTGATGTTCTTTCGTAGAAATTCTGAACAATTTTATGTAACACTATAACAGCAGTATGCTTTGTCATTGCCATTCTAAACAAACTTCCATTAAGTAGCTATGACACGAAGGAAAAGCTACAGAGCAAACAAAACCTGATAACCAACATTCCACAATATCTTGTCTTGAAGAGCATTGAAAGCATAATGAAGAGCCATAGTGAGCTCAACAACATCAAGGCTTGATCCTAAGTGACCCCTAGTTTTTGAAACATTGAAAATAACATCAGGCTGCAGCTCGTCTGCTAGTTGCTTTAGCTCCTGTATTCATAAACATTCATATAAGAATTATATTTGATGATGCAAAGTTCTATTTTGCCATAAATAAACAAGTATGTGTATATGTAGGGCGTTTAGTTATATAACCAACCTTAATCCCTCTAAAGCCATCAAGCTGATTAAGCAATTCTAACATAGTTCTCTGACTTACCTATCTTAATTTACCTCCCTACAAATAATGACAAATTATAATCAGATGAGATAACTAAATTTATCACTCAATAACATAAAAATATGCAAAAGTTGATCTCATCTATATCTAGGTCTACTCAAGAAGTGAAGATGTACTACACCTGTCAAAATGCTTTGTACCAATTGCATCAATTTCATCTATAAATATGATGCAAGGTGATAGAAAGAAGCTAAAAGAGAAAACAAACAAATTTCAAAATGGAAGAAAAGAGTAAAAACATAAAGAAAATGAGAGAAAATCAAAATCCACCCACCTGAGAGCACCGAGTAAGCAGCTTGCCCCATGCAACCTTGTGAAGTGGTTTAGCCCGTTTCGTTGGCTCTGATTTCGCTGGCGCAAATTCCGCTGGCCGTTCTTCAGCCCCACACCAACTGTAGACTTGAACATCTCGGCCATTATGATAGTTCCACCTGAAACCCGTCAACAATTATTCAAGAAATCAAACATCAAACTCGATAAGATCAAGACCATCAAGAACCGGCACATGCAAATTAAGGTGAAGATCGCACCTAAAGGTTGTAGAGACACCAATTCCTCCCCATCAGCATCCATAAATTTATCCACATCGATAGCATCCATAGATCTCCTTCTTTCACGACAATATAACAAAAGTAATCATCACTGTGATTGTGCATTTATATGATTACGATGTCGTTTATGCTAACGGTGATTCTTTTGATGCACATAACAAAAAATAAACATAGAAATAGAAAAAAAAAATTTAGGAAACAACTACCATAATGCATGAACACTGTGTTATGCACAAAAGGATAAGAAATGTAAGGAAAATTGAAAAACTTACCAGCCAATTCCAAGTAATCAGACAGTGTTACATCTCAAGAAACAAAATTACTCAATATGGTATTTGATTAGCCGGCCGGATTTAATTTGAGAGTGTGAATGTAAGAGACAATGGCGTTAGGGTTAGGCTAGAAGGAAGGCAAAGAAAGGGAAAGCAAGGAAGTGAATAAGGAAATTGCGGATGGAAGTGAAAAAGGAAATTCTTGGCCAAATCCTTCTCCATTTCCCGATCAGAACAAAGTGAGAAGGCAAGGCGAAAAAGAGAGGAGGAGGATAAGAGTATGAGAAGCGAGAGTAGTGACAACAAATGATTGATGAAGAAGACAAAACAGAAAGGGGAGCTGCGGGTTCTAGGAAATGACTGTAAGGCCCTTCTTTTGATTGAAGAACGGTACCGTTTTCTTCCTGAGGATGGTAAGGGGAGGTGAAATGACACATTTAACCCGTCACGTGTTGCAAACATAATAGACGACGTCGTTTTGTTTCTGGGTTTTTAAAAAAGCCGAGAAGACAAAATTAACCCCGCAATTTACCCAACAACAAACGCCCATGATACCCAGGATAATAACGAAATCGCCACCAATAAATTGAAGGTACACTACCGAAGCTCTCCACTTTTATTGTTTATATATGAATAGGCATCTTCCGTTTGTGTGTATAAATAGAATGAAAGAAATATGCATAAGAATGATAATAAGTTTATGTTCGTAGACAAAAAGAAAAGTGAATTCTACGGAAAATTGATTTCAAAAACGTATTAGCAAAAAACTGATGAGTGGTAAAAAATGTATAAATATTTCTAAAAAAATTGAGATTTATGTATAATTAATCAATTCTTCTATTTTAGATAATTTTTATGGATTAAAATTATTTAAAGTGGTAGATAAATTAAATATTTGAATAAATTACTCATATTTAAAAAAAATTATAAAATTTTAAATTATGTATATAATTTATTAATTAATTTGTGATCAGTTTTATCATTATTTTGGATAATTTTTCAAAATAAAAAATTTTTAATGTTAAACAACAATATACTCGAATGAAATTATTACTTTGATATTTTAAAATTGTACAAAACATATAATGACAAAGAATAGTGATGGAATCATATTTTTTTTCTTCATTTTCATATAAATTTATAAGTGTACATGTCATTTTATTTAATATTTTTATAAAAATCTTTAATAACTTTAAATAATATTCTCAGATTACTAATATGATAGACAAATCATACAATACAATAAAAAATATTATTTACGTCTTGTTAAAAAAACATAAATAAATATTATTTAAAATTTAAAATTATTTTATTAGGGGATGTGGCACATAGAGAGTTGTGTGATGCTCAATTTTTTATTTTAATAAATTTATTGTAGAGTTGTGTGATGCAAGATGTTCAAGAAGCGTCAGCTCAATTGGAATTTTTGTTTACATTTTTTGATTTCTTCTCTTATATTCTTATATAAAAGTAATGTTTACAATTTTAAACTATATATTTCATTTATTTATTATCTTTAAATTTTTATAATTTTCTTGATAATTTTTTAAAATTACAAAAGCAATATAGGTATTAAGTCATAACTCATACGTATAAATTTCTTTAGTATAGATTTATGTTTCCATCATCATCTATTTTTTTTCCATTTCAAGTTAAATTCTATAAGAACAATTAGAAAAATTTTTTATTGTGAACAATATTATAAAAATTTTAAATTATAAATTATTTAAAGTGTTAAATAAATAAATATATTAGTAATATTATTATCTAAATAATAAAAAAATATACTAATTATGATAGTGTAATATAATACAATATATGACACTGTATAAAAAAAAAAAAAAGAAAATTCTATGATGATGTTATGATATATTGTCAGTGTGTAAAATTTTAAATTCTGTGTATAATTTATTAATTATTTATGTTAATTTTATTACAAATACTTTATTAATTATTTATGATAATTTTTTTAAAAATAAAAATTATTTAAATGATAAATAATGACATATGTTAATTACATTATTATTTAAATATTAAATATAGCATTATAATTATAATATAATAATGGATAAAACACTATAGTGTTGAACAAGAAAATTTTATTTATATTCGTCTTGCAAATCAAGCAAAACTTTCTAGGTGAAAAAAAAAAAAAAAGGTAAATTAAGATTTTTCAACAAGTTGGAGTCTAAAGAGAAAGCAAGATGGAGAATTGTCGTTTACATACATCTGTCTGCCATCTAGTTATCAACTAATCGCAACTCTTTTTATTGTAGGAATGTATAAATTATCATGCTGAGTGTGGCGGTGCTTTTTCTTCTCTCTGCTAATCATTCACTGTTTTCATCTTCACTAGCCATTGATGTATGCAGATGGTTAAAAAAATCGTATCCTACAAACGAGCGGTCATCTGTCAATACAAGATAGCCATGCATAGGAAATCCATCTGATTCCAATTTGGCACCAATCTACACGTCCACCTGGCCAACACAAGCACCACACACCAATCCTAAGGCTGAGACTCAAAATCCCACAAAAATTCTTTACACAACTATAATAATCAATTACAAGTAGAGCTGTCGATAAGGAAAGACACCACTGATGCCACCACAAAAAACATTCCCTACCCCATTCAATTACAAACCATACATCTTATAATTTTCCTTAACTTCAACACGCCAAAATAAGCAACTCCATATTAGCTTACACAAAATGGGCTGCAACTCCTCAAAGAGAATTGAGGCCACCCTAGATGTCTACCGTCCGCCACCTACAAGCTTTGCCGTTTTTGATATCAACTCCATACAAGAACCATGGCTTTCCATGGATAATACTGCCCAAGAAAACCAAGAGAAGCCCACCCATGTTCCTGCCCTTATACTGGACAAGCTCAACAAGTTCGAAACCGATGCTCCTCATTCTTGGGAAGAGGTTAGCAAAGCCCTTGAAGACCTCAAACCTGCCCTCAATAACAAGAACCCTATTGCCCCACCGGTGAAAGTTATCACCACCAATTCCGCCGCCGTTACTGCCACTCCAGAGAAGAAACAAGCCCCCGTCCCGCGTAAGAGCTCCTCTTTTCATACCCTTGAAGAACTGGACGCTAAACTATCTTCAAAACCCCAAAAAGAGTTGAGAAAAGCCGAGTCCATGCGACCCGAGTTGAAGAAAATAGATGTTACTAAAACTGAGTCATCACGAGTTGTGGTTGAGCAGGTGAACGAGTCAGGGAATGTTATTCCGTCAGTGAAGGATAATATATTCATATTAAGGGATAAGCAAGAAAGAGAGAAAGAAGGGAAATTGGCAAACAATGATAAGATACGGAGGAGCCCACTGAGTGACTACCAAGAGAAGTGTCCACCGAGTGGAGCTGACTCGGTGGTCATATACACGACGTCGTTACGTGGGGTGCGTAGAACATACGAAGCTTGCAACCGTGTGCGTGACTTATTGGAAGGGCATAGAGTGGTGTTTGATGAAAGGGATGTGTCCTTGCATGGTGAGTTCTTGAACGAGTTAAGGGACTTGTTAGGAGAAGAAGGGAGTGTGCCTAGTGTTTTTGTGAAAGGAAGGTATATAGGAGGAGTGGAGGAAGTGGTAGAGTTGAACGAGTCTGGTCGACTCGGGAGGATACTGACTTGGGCACGTGTGGAGAGAGGAGTCGGGAGGCAAGCGTGTGAAGGGTGCGGGGGAGCTAGATTTTTGCCATGTTTGGAATGTAGTGGGAGTTGTAAGGTGTTGGTTGATGGAGTGAAGGAGAGGTGTGGGAAATGTAATGAGAATGGATTGGTGCTTTGTCCTACTTGTCTTTAATTAGTGGTCTTTTTTCACGTAGAGATTGGAATGCGAATTTCGCATTATGTGGTTGAAAGTGGGATCATGAGATGATAAGTGAATTGATATATTTCATCTTCAAGTGATGATTTTAAGTTGACAGGTTGAAATTAGAATAAGATAAATTGTAATAATAATAATAATGCGTAGCTATTTATGTTTGTATGGTGATTTTCTCTTTTTTTATTGAGAAAAAAAAGAGAACGATATATATAATTTCAATCTCTCTGTTTTTTATTACCATTACTGTATGGATGAAATGGAACATAGCTAAGCTAATCACAATTTAAAACCATTGACTTTCTTAATATTCAATTATTGTGCAAGTAGTCTAATACTAAGTTGAACAAACCAAAAATAGAACAGTAGATTCATAATAGAATCAAAATAATTTCTGACCAAAATGACTAGAAATAGCCTCCAAACCATCCTATCAGGACTGAGATGATGAGAAAAAAAATTTAGAAAAGAAGGGAGTTGTTTAATCTACGCTTGGTTATATTTTACTTTTCAAACTTACTTATGTCATAATTACATATAAAATAAAAAAATTTTGAATCAAAAGTAAAAATTATAATTTTTTCAGGTACTTTTAATTATAAAATCTGAAATTGGAGATTTTATAGGTCTTCGCCTCTTACGCTTTTAACTCTCCATTAAATCCTTTAGGCCTTAAGCATTCACCTCTTTAGATCTAATGACTTGGTTGTTCAAGCTCCAGTAGTATTTGAAGGCTTTTAGAAGACGGAGATTTTTTTTTTTTAAGACGATCTGGGTTTGTTATTTTGGGTCATTCCTTCCTTTAGTAAGGGAAACTAAAGAAAATTTTTTAATTATATATAATAAGAATGGAGAAAATTAAGTGATATCGACTTGGAATTCAGTCCTTTGTTTTGGCTGGGCAATTTGTCTGCAAGTTGCAGATCCAAATTGACATTTTTCTCATGTAATTTTTCACTGGTAATCTGAAATGAACATTAATTTTATTTTTTTCACCCTGCAGCAAACGATTTAGCCTTCTTTGATTCACCGCTAGCCACTTAAGATAGAAGATACGCAGACCAACATAGAGAGGTTTAAGCAGCATAGCAATTGGCAGCAATTTGGCTTTATGGTCTACATTTTTATGACAATGGATGGTACATGCTGAATTTTATACCAATCAGCCCCATTATCTTGTTGAATCCTAGCTTCAAACTCATCTGGCATACCTTCTAGGACCACTTCTCTAAGAGTGGTTAGATACTGCAATCCTTCGGTCCGGAAGCATTTTCAGTTCTTCACATTCATGAATGATTAAACGTCTAAGATTCGGCATCGCGCCAGCCTCAACCTTCCATTCCTCTAATTTAATCAATTCCCATATTTCTAAGCAATGTAGCTTAGGAAATCTAACTGATGTGCACACCATTTCCTTTCCACAGAAGGAATTTGACAGCAATCTGAGCATCTTAAGACTTGGTAGTCTCTCCAACGTCACAAACGGGTCTTGTGTAAGCTGTCAGAGTTTTAAATATCGTCCGTTACGTATCGTATCATAATGGAAAGTAAGGTTTCTGATCCGATATTAAGTGTTACCAAGGAGTGTTTTCAAAATCACAAACGAATTGTCCGTTTCCGTTACTAAATGAGTGAATTGACAATTCACAGCGTGAGTAGAAGGAAAATCAAAAGGACCTGGCGTGACGGGAGGAAAATCAAATGGAAATAGAAAACAAAAAGAATCAAAAGAAATGATGAATGTTGTACCACCAGAACTTCAAATCAAATTGAAAAGGGAAAGAGCGCACTCAATAATTTTATAGAAGCAAATAGACAAAGGAAAAGGAAAGAAAAAGAGCAGAAAACAGAGCATCATCTGGTTTTTCTTCTTTAGCTCTGTAATAATCATTTTGAAAAAGTTCTTTCATTTTTGTAATAATCGTTTGGAAAAAGCTTTTCGTTGGAGAAGAGATATCTTGTTTGGAAAAAGTTTCTGGTTAGAGAAGAGATATCTCTCTTCTTTGGCTCCGTTGATGCTTGATGATATTGAGAAAAAGATACAAAGTCGTTCTTTTCTGTTTAGGTTTATTCCTTTCTTTACTTTTTTTTCCCATGAGTTTAGTAGCTTTTTTTAATGGAATGGCCTTTTCCAAAGAAGTCATCCTCGTCAAAATATTGAATTATTTTTTCAATTACTTTCTTGAAACTATGAGCAATATAATTTTCTATATCTATAAAGTGCCCATAATTTTAACACTCCAAATTTGGGTTGATTGGTTGTGCACATGATTAACAATTTTTGAATCATTGGTTTAACTCCCTCCACTCCCCATTTTAATATGACCCAAAAAAAAAAATTCCCCATAATTTTAGAACCCTTTATTCTTAATTATATTTGAAAATAAGTAATTTTTTATGAAAATAAATATTTCAAGAAACAAAATTAAATTAAATTTTAATTTACAATTATTATTATAAAAATTAAATAATTAATTCATGTAAAGAAATTTTATATATATGTGCTATAAATTAATTTTTATAAAAGGATTTTGTATATATTAATTTTAGTTATATTGTGAAATTATGGTCTTATTATAGATATGTCAGCATATCGCAGTTACTATGAATTAATTTATAGCACAATATAACTAAAATCCCTGCAAACTGTGACATTTCAAGAGTTAGCTTAGCGAGATTAGACTGGATCTGTCCAGGGTCAGGAAGCTTCTCCGTAGCACTAGAAAGATGCAACTTAGAAATGCTGGGCTTACTAAAGATCAACCTCAACGTTGGTTCTAAACTTGGATCAGTTCGTTTCAGCTGAAAAATCTCTAGATTGCTCAACTTGACTAAAGTGCTAGACAATTCCTCAGCTTGTGAAAAGGATACGTCGATGCCCAAATTTCTAAGATTAATCAGCTTACCAAGAAAAATTAGAGTCCAGTTGGTACCATCAATTAATACAGTCGATAATGTTCTGAGATTTGCTGCGGAAATATGAGGTAGTGAACGCCCTGTTATTGTTGTCCAGTGCAAGAAGAGGTGTCGTAAATTCTGGATTTTCCATATGTCATTTGGCAATCTGCTAATCTTTGTAGCCTTTATATCAAGAGTTTGTAGGTTACTCAAGCTGTTTATGAAGATCGAGAACCTTTGCGGCCCAGTATGCCTTAATCCCAAGTGTCGCAGATGAATGAGTTGTCCAGTTTCTTTTGGTAATATTTGCAAAATAGAATCCTCAAGATCAAGCACCCGAAGCAACTCTTGATAGTCACCGGAATATGTCCACTGGTATCTCCCAAGGTATTCTTGAGAACTTGTGAAGCTCAGCAAAAAATGGAGGTGGGGATTTGGGTGCCTTACTTTCATGTACCTATCAAGACTGGTATGGACTGCGATTCGACGAACTCTAACCATTGGATGAGAAATATCATCATGGTCAAGGATTTCAAGAAACTTACATTCCTTTGCCTCTGATATTGCAAGGTCTCGTAGAAGATCATGAATGCGACAACTCTTAATTTTCCCATCCTACCTCCTCTCTGCCACTTGAACCATGCTCCTGTCAACTAACTCTTCCAAGAAATCTCCTGCAACATCTTCCATAGATTCTTCTCTCTTTTACTAAACAAATCCTTTAGCTATCCAAAATAAATTTAATTTACCCACAGGAATTTCAAAATCTTCTGGGAAAAGACCGAAATAAAGGAAGCATGGCTTCAGGTAATATGGCAAGTCATTGTAACTCAGAGCCAATATTTCCAAGAGCTGCTTAGGATCATGAGTGAGCTGCCACGATACACTTTGCAGCACCCTGGACCAAACGCTAGTTGTTTTCTCTTTTCTAGATAAAAGGCCTCCAAGGATGCAAGGGGCAAACCTCCACGTTTGTCAACTACCTGTTTTCCCAGTCTCTTCAATTCAGCAGGACAAGCAAATGAATTAGCCTATATTGGGAACGTTTTCTTTGAAAAAAGCTCCCAACTTTCAGCATCACTAAGAAAGTGCAGTTCATGGAGATGGATCCTTAGATCAGCACAAGCAGCAACTTCCTAAATGTGGGTGGTGAATAACAATTTACTTCCATTATTAACATCAGGAAAGATGGCTTTCAAGTCATCCTAAACTTCAATTTTCCATATGTCATCGATAACAATCAGATACCTCTTCTTGCTCAACACCTTGTAAAGTTTCTCTTGTGGATCATTATTACTCATTGCAGCCAATGTACCCTTGTTAATACTCAAAACCCTTCTTCCAATCTCAAGTGGAAGCTCTCTTCCGCTGTAATTTTGATAAACATAAACCGACGCACAGAAATCAAAATGCCTGTTAACATCACCACAATTATCCACTTTCTTTGCTAAAGTTGTCTTTCTTTATTTATATAATAATAAAAGAATTATTATTATATAAATGTAAAAATTAATATGATAAGTAAATGGCGTATAATTAAATTTAATATAAAACTTATTAAACAATAAATAAATTTTAGATATAATGTTACTATTCATCTCAATGTGCCACCTAATTAATGTTTTGAAAAATGAATCGATCAATAACTCGATCAGTTGATTGGTTCAGATTAATTTGTCAGATCGGTTTGATCAATCTGGCTCAATTAATTTAATAATATATAAAATTTAAAAAATATTATTAAAATAAATTTAAAAAATCAAAAATTTTATATAAATATATTTATAATACTCAAAAATATGAAAATTACTTTAAAAACTAAATTAGACCGAATTGAACTGATCACTGGTTCAATTCTCATTTTACCGATTCGACCAACTGGTCTAACCCGATTTTCATCAAAGAAATAATAGCATTGCAAGTGTTATTGTTATATCACATGCAATTACCTGCAGAAGTTGACTTTGTCACTGTGAAATCTAGGTGATCAAAATTGTTCAGTGAGTGTTAACCTTTTTTTTTTTTTTGGTGTATTATTAATAGTGGTACTTCAACTCAGCATTAAACAACAGTAGATCTCAAAAGAAAGCAATTGAGTTTGAGTGACAACCCACCATAGGTTAATCTATCTCTGAACACTCAAATAGCGGTACTGCTAACAAAATCAACTCAAGTACCATTGTAAAACAAATTATGGCAAATAAGCCTTAAGGTATAGTGGATGCAGTAAAACCAAAATAAATGAAAGGTGATCACGGTAATGATTATCAATTAGACTATGACTGCCACCGTGAAAGTTTCCTAGAACTATATCAAAGAAAACTCAAGCCACAAAGCAAAAAAAAAAACTACCATAATGACAGCCACAAATTTTAGAGTCAATATCCAAACATAAATTATGAACAATTAATACAAAGAATTTAAAATACTGCAGTAGCTATCGATTGAAACATCTTTTGATATGAAGAGCTCAATAAATTGAAACAATTTTAAGCAAAGAAGTTGTGACACTATATATTCATAACATGAAATATAGCTATGGATGAACAACTTGTAGAGAAAGAACTTGCATAAAAATAAAAGAGCGATTGACAACACAAGCTCAACAAAACTATAAACTAAACCAATGATTGGAGCAAAAGAAATTGAAAGCACGAAGTGAAAATAATAAAGAAAAACTAGTCGAAATCCAAATCAATGAAGAAATTGTATAGTAATGTTTTGTTTGATGTTAAAGACCTTTCCTCCATCTTTAATTTAGATACATATAGGACTTTTATGTTTGGAGATTAAATAAAGTAACAAAGAAAAACTAGTCTAAATCCAAATCAATGAAGAAATTGTAAACTAAAACCGAGTCTTCACGAGTTGTGGTTGAGCCGATGAACGAATCAAGAAACGTTATTCGGCCAGAGAAGGAGAATATATTCATATGACGGGATAAGCAAGAAAGACAGAAAGAAGGGAAAATGGAAAACTATGATAACATAGGGAGGGACCCATTAAGTGACTACCAAGAGAAGTGTTCGCTGCGTGGTGCTAACTAGTCAGTCATTTTAGAGGTGATTCGTCCCCATTTTAGACTAGTTATTTGAAATTATCTAAAATCAAATCGAAAATCGATTTTTAATTCGATTCAGTTCCATTATTTGGATATTTTATATCCTTCTTCTTAAAAAATTAAATTTATAAAAAATAAAGTTTATATATATAATTTATAAAAAATAGAATTTCTACATATATGTATATATAAGTATTTAAAATTTAAATACATATATAATTAAAAATAAACACATAGAAGCATATGTATTTAAAAATTAATATATATATATATACGACTCTAGATAACAGTTTGAATCGGTCTAGTTCGATTCAGTTCAATTCGATCATCAAACTAGATAAAAATTAATAATATATACCGTCTCAAATTACTATTACGGTTTGCATCATTTCAGTCATTTTTGATTCTTTTTAATTTTGATCATTTTTTTTATTTGATGAATTGATCTAGTTCGATATATTTAGAATTCGTGGTCAGTCCTAGGTCATCTACACGACGTGGTCACATGGAATACGTAGAACATATGAAGATTTCAACCGTGTGCATGACTTATTGGAAGGGCATAGAGTGGTGTTCAATTGAAGGGACGTGTCCTTGTGTGGTGAGTTCTTGAACGAGTTAAGGGAGTTGTTAGAAGAAGAAGGGAGTGTGCTAAGAACAATAACACTATACCCATTTGCTTTGCGCATAAAAACCAATATATGAATATATGTTCACTTTGTAAATGATAATACCATGAATTCTGTGGATACAACACTAACTACTCATCTACTACTCCTTACTCAAATATTTGTGGAACTTTGTTCTCTTGCCATCTAGACTCCTTTCACTTTTATTCTCTCTTCCTTCATCCTAGCATTAAAAACAGAATAAGAAAAGAAAATGTGATAAATAAAAACTCAATTCATGACCAAGTAAAATATGATAGCAAATAAAAATCTAGAGAATTAGAATTCACATACATGGCCTGCTAAAACTAAAAACCAATAAGTGTATTATGGTTCAATTAGATACTAATGTTTCATTTCAGATTTATGTTTTTTGAAAAAGCTTCGACATCAATAATATTTTTTAATGCTAAAAAGTCAAAATCTGAGTAAAATATGAAAATTATTCAAATTTTTTATTGTATTTTGACTATATCAATCAGTCTAAAATTTGAAATTTGACCTGACTAGTTATTTAAAAAGATATAATTCAAAATTTAATATATCAAAGTTCATCCAACTCAATCTATTTAACACTTTGAGTGAAGAGCTATGAAACTAATAGAGGTTAGAGTAATAATTCAATCCTGGATTGTCCATGTTATAAATTTATACTCCACACCATTCATAGTGTTTCTGACTTGGTACTAAAATTAATTAAGAAGCAAATGCTGGGGGAAGAGGACTTGCATGGAAAGAGACCGTCGTTTGTAACTCCTCAAGAGAGCACTATTGGATTGGGGGTTTCTTGCTTAACTTCAAAATTAATAAAGATAGAAGAGCAACTATATGAGGATATATTTTGATTGAGGGGAAGAAAGGAAATGGTTTGAAGGTTTAGTCCCTAAAACTGAATGACAAAACAGATACCTAATAACCAAATCGACCAGGAAAAAAAAAAAATAATAATAATAATAATAAGAGGTTTGTTTCAATTATTTGTATTACCTCAATTGACACATTGACTAAAATTTTTAGTTAAGGCGCTTATAAGATATATCATCATTCCATTGTCCACAATTGAACTTAGAATTAGAACATTGCTGCCCACGAGCAAATATCTTGTTTTAGAGCAGTACTTGGATTTAGTTTTTTTTACCTCTTAATCGCCCAATTAAGTTCTAATGATTTTTGGACTAGTTCCTGTAAAAAATCAGCTATTTTTGTCTCCAAGTCCACTCCAAAGAATGATAGTAATCTTTTTTGTTGGGTGGTGTGACTTGGTATTGATATATACAAGATTTAATAGTCAACATCTGAATGGTTCCCCAACTGCTTCATTTAAACAATCACCGCCCTTTGAAGAAGTCCATTCTCAACTTTGCTTGTCCTTTTTTTCTGTTGACTTCTGCAATTATTGATGAAGCAGTAGTCCATATAATATTTAGGTTAGATGAAGTTAGTTGGCAAATATATGCAATACCCAGTCTTAATGGGTGGCCTAACTACCCATTGAAACACTGCCTCTTTCAGTGGTAGATTAAAGCTTTCTTGTGGATGACCCAATCTTCGATTGCCCATTACCTATCGTGTTGCTATCTTTGATAGAGTTTCCCTGTTTTTCAACAAAACGTTTTGACAAGCCTCTGTTTATTTTGAATGGAATATATGCTAATTCTCCCTTCCAAAAATTTCATGCTTAGCCATAATAGTAAGGATTAATTATTAAAAAAAAATTTAAATTTAACATTTTCTCGATTTATCCCTTTTCAACCAAAAAAAAAAAATCAAAGTTTAATTTTCTATCTGAATTTATCCATCGATTAGAATTTGGTCAAAAAATAGATGAAGGTCCTTGAACTTTTTCAAGAAGTCTAATTAAATGTAAATTAACTTCTTTAAAAAACCTAATTAAATCCAAAAATAACTAAAAATTATACAGAATTTTATTTGCTTTAATTTGGTTTACTTTTAACAAATAAAGATCTAATCAAATTAAATATTGTTTTGAAATAATGCAATCCATTTTGTATACATATATTAAATAGTTAAAACTTATTTTTTTATAAATAATTAAATTATCTCTTTATATTAGTGAATCATTTATTGTGAGAAAAAAATCAATTACAAATATATAATAATTAAATGTTAATTTATTTGAGCATATCCCACAATTACATATTTACACTGGATAACAAATTCAGAATTTTTTAAAATTTGGATTCATATAATATACTTTAAAATTAATGATTAAATATAATCAATTTATTTATAAAAATTCAAACTTCATGTATATAAACTATAAGCATTAATTATTTTTTAAAGTAAATAAATGATTAAAAATCCTAAATAATAATAAATCAAAGTTAAAATTGAAAGAAAATAAAATGAATAAGTGTCAATATAAAAAAATAAAATAAAAATTAGGACATGAACAAAAATGTAGTACAAGTGTATAATAATTAAATTTTTAATTTTTAATTAATAAATAGATTGTATAAAATATTTTTATATAAAATACAAGATTAATTTATTATATTTAAATTTCAAAGATAAATAATTAATTAAGATTAAATTGATATATAAAATATTAAATATTTATATAAAATAATAGATTAAAAGGTTGAAAAAAATCAAAATGGATTGAATTTTATATTATGTAAAATATTTTTAATATAAAAATGAGGTATTTTGTTATACCAAAAAAATATTATTACAAATTATTATAAAAAAAAACTGATACCATATAAAAGTGAGAGGTTAAAAGTGAAAGTTATCATTTATACGAAAAAAAAAAAAGTTAAATAAAATTTATATATTTTTTAATTGATTTCATTTTTTGAGTTTAATTGAATTTTTTAAAAAATAATTTGAATTTAATTAAATTTTTTAAAAGTTGAGGGATCAAAATGATGTTTTATCTATTTTTTTTTATTTCTAAAATATAGTATATGATAAATATTAAAAAATTGAAATTTAGATTTTTTTTATTAAATCAAAGTAAAAGATAAGATTCAACAATCTAAAAATTTTTTAATTTAAACTTTTTTTTATTAAAATTAAAGATAACATTTAAAAGAACACAAAAATTTAAAATTTCTCTTAGCAATTAAACTTAGAATACACTTTGTTGTGAAACTATATCTGCATATACAAAGAAAGAAACTTTAAATAAACTATTTTTTTGGTCATTCGTACAATGGAAGAGAGGAAAATCGAACAAGAAGTAAATATAACTTGGGGTACATTTTAAATAAACTATTATTCTTAGATTTTATTTCTACCATTTCACTCTTCGACTGCCCTTACTGATTGATTAGTTTCAAACAGTCAATACTCATCTCAATTCAGACGTACCTAAATATTATTTCATTCACCAAAATGGGTCTAGAGACGCAATAAAATGGTCACCATCAACTAGTCTACTTTGATCAAGATGATATATTAATTCTTCTGACAACCGAAAGGAAAAACCACAAAATTATGTACACAGAATTGCCATTTATATGGATAACAAAAGTTCATTTTAGCATTTTTACTTATTTATATACCAAACCAGAGTAAAATGGACCATAACAGCCACACAAAAATTTAACATCAAATTAGGCTGTGTATTTTTCAGCCTCACTCCCATTCCCATGATTATTTTTCCACATTAACACTCTCTAATCCCCCAGTATATATATTAAGCTAAATCACTCTTTATTATTTTCTATGTTTACTCAATTCTTTTCTTCTTCTTCTTCTTCTTCATCTGCTGTGTATCTGTATCTATATGCCAGAATATGATACAACTGTTCAAGGGTCTTGCTCATCAAATATGTCCAGAAGAGAGAGTACCTGAAAATCAGATAAAAACAAAAATGGTCAGTCAGATCAGGGCATATCAACTATTAATGAACATTAAAATAAAAACAATCATGGATATAGTTAAAAAGCAAATTACCTCTGGAATGTTAAGTTCCAGTCTAAATTTAGGGCCATCATAATGGTGGAGAATTGGCCTGAAAGAGTCCTCTTCCAATGGCTCACAAATTTTCCTTGTAACAACTCTCACCTGAACAGATAGAATTGCTTAATTTAAAATGATTCCATACTTGACAGGTCCTAATGATGTTTAGATGTGAACAATATTTTTAACTAATAGCCAATTCCTAGATTTTTGTTTATACCTGAGCAGGGAAACGCGATTCTCCAGGGCATTTCTTGTCTTCCCAGGCTGTAGGATCAATATTTGTCCCTCCAAAACTTGCAGCCTATGCAGATCATTAGGACATCACATATCATCAGTTGACTTACCCAAATTAACAGCCGATTTTCTTTGTTTTCCAGAGTAATTAGATGAATACTTAGTGATGAAAATACAAACCTCAAAAATTCCAAGGAGTTGGTGGGTGGAGTAGTTGTAGAGGAAAAGAGGCAAGCCTGGAGTAATTGCCCTAACTGAATCTCTATAACGTGGAGGCAAACCTACAAATAATCATGCAATAAACGATCCAGACATGGCTAAGTAATTAATCTCAAACAAAATTCAACAGAAATGCTAAAAGAAAGAAAAAAAAATGATAAAGATTCTATCTTTAAATACAAAACAGAAAATTGAGACTTACCAAAGAGCTGCCTTTTGAGATTTTCTTGCATGGTATCATTGTTGCAAACAAAGATATAGCCACCAATAGTTTCATTCCTTGGTAGAGATTCTGATGGTGGCAATGTCTTGAACCTCTTATCAACAGCATTCTTGTTATCCTTCCCATCATTATTATTATTGTTATTATTGTTGTCACCACTGCTCTTCTTGTTACTATTTTTCTTGCCAGTTTTGACTCCATGATCATCTTCTCCCTTGGTTTTATTACCCTTCCAGTTAAAATTAGTGTTGCTGTTAAGATTATGACTATTCTTTGAATAGATTCCTTTGTTCAACCCACCATTGATTCCAGAATTCTTTTGGGACACACCACCATAACCTTGACCAATAGGTCCAACGGGAACAAGCCCATAATTACTACCACTAGATTCCATCTTCCAACCATGGTAAAATCCATTCAAATCATTAGTATTACCAATAGCAGAAGCCGCAACACCAGATCCTATCTTCCACTCATCATTGAAAGCACCATGAAGATCAGACTCTTTTGGCATAGAATTATTGACAACAGAATTGACTTCACCTCCAACCCTTATATCAAAATTCCTTCTCTCATTAGGCCTCTTCGACACATAAGAATTGCTCCATATTGAATCGTTCAGTGACAGATTTGCCAAGCTTGAATTCTGCAGCCTCAGCTGATCACTAAATTGATAAAATTGATGGTTGTTCTCCATCTTCTGCTTTAATTGCCTTCAAATTTGATCAAACACGAACTGGGTATCAGAGATATAACGCCGAGAGTATATTATAGATTCAATCGATGATTTAGAGACAAGAGGAAGAAACAGATTAAATAAAATGAAAAACAAAGGAAAAGAACGTGTGGGGTTGCGACTGATGTGAGAGAGAGAAAATTGGGGGAGAAAAGAAGTGTTAAATAAAAGGAATTTGGTGTGAGGACAAGGAAATTTCAGGGAAAGTGATAGGGTTAAGAATTTTAGCGATTGCGTGTGGATTTGTCAAAGTGGAAAGTTATTAGTGAACTTTAAAAATAAAAAATGTCTTCTTTTTTTTTTTCTATGTTTTTGTTTTAGGAAACCTGAGAGAGAGAGTGAAAGTGATGATGTGGGCAAAAACGCGGTGTTTGGTGGGGTAGGGGTGATGAGTTGGCAGAAGGAGAGAAAGAGAGTGGAGGGTGAGGAGTTGATTTTGAAGTAACTTTCTAGAAGGTCTTCTCTTTTATTTTAAGTTCGTTTCATTTGTTTGTTTATGTTTTGCTTAATTGCTAAGGCTTTGATCAGATAATACGCGTTTAAGACTGTGGAGCATGTGAGTTGTGATAGCCACACACGTGAAGTAAGAGCGTATCACACTTACACACGGGTGTCTGTCGGCAGAGGTCACACTGGATCGAAGGGCCGTGAGATAAGATGTATAAACGAACCGAAGGAGTTCGTAAATTACTCGAAACCAACACAAGGTCAATAGAATCAAATTTGAACTTAAGTTATTCAAATAATCAAATGAGTTAAATTTGATTATTTGAAAGGCTCATGATTTTTATTGAATTTTTATAATTTAAATAATTTTATTAATTGATCTTTTAAATATATCATATTTATAATATTATCCAATCGAATTTAATCGATTCATATCTAATTAAATTTATTTGAATTAAATTTTAATTTACAAGATTCATTAAAAAATTTATATAAATAAATAAATTTAATTAAGTCGAATTTCAATATTTGATCAAGTTCAAGGTCGAGCTTGAATGTAAAAATTGAAGTCCATCGAGCTCGAGCTAGAACTCTAAATTAAATGTTGAAGAAATCTACATCATACAATAAGTGAGTAAATTAAAAATGAATAGATTGAAATTGAAGGGACATGTACAATAGAAATAATTAATTTAATGTATCTCCTAAAAGGATACATTCATTTATATTTCACATGTCCTTCTTGTTTTACTACATATGTCAAGTGTATCACTAAATGTTCCATTAAATCAAAGAAACTTACGCAAAATCAAAAGAATGTCAATTTTCAAATGTGTCATGTCATCCTTTTTGATTTACAATGAAGTGAGTTCTTTAAAAAATAAGTTCAACTATGTGAGAGATTTTTATACTCGTGAAGGCAATAACTCATTAAAAGCCAATAGAGAGTAATAACTGCATAAACACATGACAGTTATGACTTTTCATGCCAAATAACTTCAATTTGTGCATATTGACACATTGAGCCGTAGTGGATACAGACTCGTCAAGAAATAAAATATTTTTGAGTTATTCACATAATACTTGCATTATTCTAATATAACTCTGGACGACAATAAAATAACTTCAAGTCTTCTCTAATTTTGACATTATCTTTAAATTTTCTTTTTTATATTCATCATTATATTAAAAATATTTTCAAATGCATTGTTTTCAATGTGCATGAAATTCAAATTATGTCTTATCAAATTGGTACTCAAATAAGGCCAATCTTACAATATACTTCATTTTTTCTACCCACATATCGTTCGTTTTGTTATTTGGCCATTAACATCTTCGGACCCAACTTAAGTTACCCTTAATTCAGTGATTTCCTCTAAAACATCCATTCCTGACCTTATAGGCATAGTTGGATCTTCCACTATTTGATTCTTCATAAAAGTAGTTTTGTTTCATCGTAATGAATGATCAAGTCATAAGAATTCCTAAGTATTATCAAACCAAGATTATTTGCCACCATTTGGAAGCGTGAAGACATTAATATGTTCCATGCAATACGGAGAAGCAAGTTTGCCTTGAGCACTGCATCTAGACGATACACCATATGTGAGAAAATCACTAACAGTCCATAGCAAAGCAACACACAATTGAAAATTACGCTTTGTTGAAATGTCATATGTCTCCACACCAATTTCCCATTACTTTTTTAGTTCGACGATCATGGGCTGCATGAATACATCCAACTTATGTTTAGGATTGTTAGGTTATAGAATCAGAACAAAAATAAACATATATTCCTCATTCATACACATTCAGGGTAGCAAATTATAAGGGTTAGAATAATTGACCAACTTGAATATTATTGTCTAGATTGTCCAAAAGGTTGAAAGTCATCAATGCACAATCTAAGCAGGAAATTGTGGATTTTAAATGCAAACTATGGAATCATTCAATTAAAATGCTTCCACACAGGAAAATCTAAACAATGTTCCATTACTTTGTCATCCTATTCATACTCAACATCTCATCTCATATACTTGACAGTTGCTTCAGAAGCATAAAATCTTAGCAATCTCGACGTCAGAGATAAGTAATACATCTTCTTATATGACACTTCTTTTTTAGATGCACTTAATCCTCGAGGCATGAGTTTATATCTAAAAAAATCACAAAACTTGCATGTCTTTAAATTATTGTCATCACCCCAATATAATATGCAATTATTCTTACAGCAGTGAAGCTTCTCATCCGAAAGACCTAAACCTTGCATCAATTTCTTGGTACTATAAAAACTATCAACCATCGTATGATCCTTAGGCAACGATTCATTATACCATTGTAAAATATTGTTGCAACACTTTTCAGATAAAATGAAGCTCAAATTTGACTTTCATCAATTGTGCAACCGAAGATAACTTGGAATGTTTTTCACAATCAGGCCACATATCCTCATTAGTTGCATCAAGCATATCAAACAATTTCTGAGATGTCGGATCGAGGGCTTCACTCATTCCACTTCAATCAAACTCTAACCCAGTTGCATCCATTACCATATTACGGTATGCATTAGGTTTTAATTCAATTTGACAAACATTATCAATTAGAAGTTCAGGTTCCTCTATAGTTGATAGTCTAGAATCACAAATTTCAACGTGTAAATATCATTTATGTACCCAGAAATAAAATTCCTTTACCTAATATGCAACATTATTGTATTGGGGTCCGAATAACTACCATTTTGACACTTTTTATGATTACATGGATATCTAATTTTAGTTTATCCATAAATTCAATTTGATATATTGCGAATTGAATGAAATGGTACACACCTTCTAAAAATTTTGGACATGACAAACCATCCTTCAGCATATAATACATCCAATTTCTATCGAATCTCATTATAAAATCCTAAAAATTTCAGTGTGACAAAGCAATTAAAATTTCATATAATATTTTTCAATTCAATATTTTTTATGCTATTTTTCAGTTTTTTTTATATCTAATATTATCTCTTTTATCTCTCTTCCCCTATAAGGTAAGAACCTAACCAATTTATAAATTTATTGTCATATAACAATTTGTCATAACAATATAGTTCACATAACTGTTGAAATTTTGGTATTATTTCACTGTAGTTCTCCTAGTGTACCGAAATGAAAAATATTTTTCAACATTTATCATTATGCACTAAGAGAACGTATTAGAAGATAAACAACTAAATTTATCAGCAACATAATAAACTATATTATATACAACAAGTTATATTAACAATAAAATTTTTAAATTGTTCACTTTAGACGATTCAACACGATTCTCATCATTAAATGAGAATCTCATCAAACAAGTATTGAAAGTTATGTATATATGTTTTTCTATGAAATTTTATAACAAATTCAATCTAATTTTCAATAAATTACATACTATTTTGGTATTATCCTCTTCATAAAAATAAAAAGAAAAATAAAATTTCAAACAAACATTAACAAATATATAATATTCAAAAACATAACAAGAAAGTTTTAAAATTTTAGTTTTTCCTAATAATGCTATTTTTTTTTCTAAATTGCATCTATTTTATTTTTTTTTATGTAACATTATTATTTTATTTCAACTTTGAAATTTTTAGTGATATTATCAATTTATTGGGAACCTTTGAAATTTTTATTGAATATTATAAATGTTTTAATTTTAAAAATTTGTATGAAATTTTTTGGGTATATTATTAATTTTATGACATTCATACTTAGCTTTTAATTGTTAAGAAATATTATTTATAATTTAGGATAATACAAATTTTGGACAAACTTATGACAATTGATATTTTTAGTTTTTTTATTTTTTATATACGACCATTTAATACAATAATTTTTTTAGTATTTTTTGACATTCATAATTAATTTTTAATTTTTACAAAACTTTAGTTATAATTTATAATATTATAAAATTTTATGAAATTCTTTGGAGCATTATAATTTAAGGAATGATTTTTAATATTTACATAATGTTAATTATAATTTAGAATATTATTAAATTTTATGGAATATTTGGGAGCAATAATTTTTAAGAAATGATTTTTAATTTCTACAGATTGTTAGTTATATTTTACAATATTATTAAATTTTATGAAATATTTTGAAACATTACAATTTAAGAAATGATTATTAATTTTTACAAAATATTAGTTATGCTTTAGAATATTATTAAATTTTTATAAAAATACTTTGGAACAATACAATTTAAGGAATGATTTTAATTTTTGCAGAATGTTAGTTATAATTTAGAATATTATCAAATTTTATAAAATATTTTAGAACAATACAATTTTAGCAATCAGTTGTCAATTATTTTTACATTTTAATAAGTTTTATAATATTACAAATTCACAAACTTTATTTTTAATTTCTCTATTCGGGAAAATAATATCTTTGAAAATTTAATGATAATTTTCAATGATATTATTAAATTGTATGGAGACTTTGCAGTTTTATAAAATTTAAATTTCATTGCATAAATTTATTGATATTTTTAAATTAAGTATCTATTTTTTGCTATATTTTATAGCATAGAAATCCCAAAATCCAACCAAAATATATTTCAACCTATTCACAAAATGCAAACTAATTAGTTTACAATCAAATGAATTTAAATTATCTAAAATTTCTAAAATTACTTTAGATTACACATAAATTACTAACTTTATTTAAATTCAAGACAATTTTAAAATTTTGCATATTTAATTAAATTACACTTAAATTACTAAAATTTAATTAACATTTGTCAAATTTTTTTAATTTTATTGAATTACACTTGAATTACTCAATTTAATTAAATTTAATTTTATTACACTTAAATTTCTAAAATTTAACTAAACTAGACTTAAATTAGCAATTCAATGTAACTCAAATTTCTCAAATTTATTAAATTTACAATTAAATTACAAATTTAATAAATTTCTTAAACCTATTAAATTTACACCAAATTATAATATTACCTAAATTTACACTTATTAAATTTACACAAAATTACGTAATTTACAAAATTTTCAACATTCTCTATATAACACATAATTAATAAAATTAATACAAAATTAATATTCTATAAAATATTAAAAATTAATTGAAATAACATTAAATTTATTACGTTAATTAACAAAATATTACAAAATTACAAAATTTAAAATAAATTTACAAAGATTACAATAAATGTAAAACAAATTACACAATATATAAAATATGCGCTAAATGTAAAAATTTAAATAAAAAAAACTACAGCTTCATCACAATAAGAATAAAATATTACAACTTTATTCTAAATTCAATAAAATACACCTAAAATCATTACGAATTATAAATATTACAATTTTAATGCAAATTGAATTTAATTCATTCAAGTTCCATATTTCACAAAATTAATACAAATTCACAAAAATTAACTAAAATTTCATATTTCATTATAATTTCATAATTCACTAAAATTATTTATACACTCAAATTCACAAAAATTAACAATCTTAATTCACTAAAATTCCATACTTTCCAATAATAACAATTCAACAATATTTCATACAAATAAAATCTAAACTTCATAAATTATATGAATTACAGAATTTAATTTCTCATCCAAATATACAAAAAATTTCATTACTACATAATTTATATAAATTACAAAAGTTCAAATTTTATAATATATATTTACACTAAATTTCAACAAATTTCACACTTAAATTCACTTCAAAATTTTCAAAAATTTAATCCAATATTTCAGATTTTATATATCAAAATTAAACTATAGAATTTCTACAAAATTAAATATTTACATGATATTTCCACAAAATTTCTGAATATTATAGAAAATTAAATTACAAAATATTTTCACAAAATTACAGAATGTATCAAAATTAAATTACAGAATTTTTCCATAATATTTCATCAAATTCAACTCAAAAATATTATCAAATATTATTAATATTTCCACAATAATTGCAACTCACATACTCAACTAAAAAATTCCACAATAATATTCACAAAATCCACAAAAATTCAACTCAAAAATATTATCAAATTTTATCAACATTTCCACAATAATTTCACCTCACAATCTCAATTAAAAAATTTCACATTAATTTTCAGAAATTACACAAATAAAAAA